>VZSR01000598.1:4332577-4352222 GCA_013398615.1 Brachypodius melanocephalos
GGGTGAGCTGGAGCTGCCCTTGTGCCGCCCCCAGAGCCCCCAGCGCCCGGTCCCCGCACACCCCAGCGCCCCATCCCCGGCCCCACTCACGCCGGTGTCCGCGGGGTCCCAACTGCCGCCGCTCGGGGCCCGGCCCCGCTCCGGCTCCGCCGCGGCCCCCGAGCCCCGCGTGGCCCCGCGCGGGCGGCGGGAGCGCAGCCGGGGCCGGTTAATCATTGACCCGCTGTTTGCCCAGGCCCTGCGGGCGGGGCCGCCACGGACCGGCCACCGCGGCCCTCGGCACCGGGGGCTCCGGGAGCGCACAGGGCCGGGACCCCGGGGAGGAAAACGGGGGTGGCCGATGGGTCCGGGGTCCACCGCGGCCGACGGAGCCGGTGCTGGGGCGCAGGGCAGTCAAGGAGCTTCACTCCACATCAATTTGTTCGTGTTTAAACATATGATGTGGTTTTATTTTAGAATACTGTATTTACGTGTCGAATGTGGTGTGTGTTCCGGCTCTATTTATACACAAAATGTATATAAAATTCTGTATATTGTAGCTATAGCTATTAATATTTAAGATGTGTGTGTGTAGATATCTCTATCGCGCCCACGCACAGGATGTGTGAGCACACACTGTGTGTACGAGTCTCAACCATTATGTGTATTTATGTCTCCTGGGGTCTCTGTGTTGTACCTTCAGGTGTTTCTTCACAGTTCCCGTGTACCATGCTCTGCACGCACCTGCGTGTGCACTCGGGAACAGGAGTAAAACACACCCGGGAACAGGTGTGAACATGCACATGGATACAGGTGTAAAACACACGGGAACAGGTGTGAACATGCACATGGGGGCAGGTGTAAAACACACGGGAACAGGTGTGAACATGCACATGGGTGCAGGTGTCACACACCCGGGGACGGACGTGCACTCACACACACGAGTGCCTGGCTATGACAGCGTTGTCTGTAATAAGGCAGAGCCGTCCGGCTGTCCATCTGTCCGTCCGTCCATCTGTCCGTCCGTCCATCTGTCCGTGGCGGTGCTGCGGCCCCGGAGCGGAGACCGGACGCGCTCAGCGCACGTGGCCACGCCCCCTTCGCCAGGCCCCGCCCCTTGGCCAGGCCCCGCCCCGGGGCGGCCCCGCCCCCCGCCGTCCATCCCGCCATGGCGTCCGCCGGCGGCCCGGACGCGGAGCGGCCGCACCCCAAGCCCTTCCTCATCGGCGTCAGCGGCGGCACCGCCAGCGGCAAGGTGAGCCCGGCGTGCCGGGGGCCGTGCGGGCCGTGTCGGGGCTCATCCCCGCCCCGGGCAGCCCGCGCGGCGCGGGACCTGCGCGGCGCCCGCAGAGGCATCGCCGGGGCCGGCCCCGGGCTGGGCGAGCGCCGCTCGCTCCCTGCGCCCCGGCACCGGCGAGAGTCGGGCTGCGGGCCGGGCCGGGCAGGGCCCCGCGGGGAGCGTCAGGGTCCCCCCGCCCCGCCTGAGCCCCCGTCCCGCTCAGTCCACAGTGTGCGAGAAAATCATGGAGCTGCTGGGGCAGAACGAGGTGGAGCAGCGGCAGCGCAAGGTGCTGATCCTCAGCCAGGACAGCTTCTACAAGGTGCTGACGGCCGAGCAGCAGGCCAAGGCGCTCAAGGGACAGTACAACTTCGATCACCCGGGTGAGCCGCTCACCGTCCCGGCCCCAGCAGGGTTCGATCGGTCTTACGGGACGCGCCGGTAGGAAATGGGAAGTGTTGGAGAACAGAAATGTGCTTTCCCCCGCCAAAGCATCCATTTGGTCTTGCCTTGTGCCCGTTGTTACTGACGGGAGAGGTGCAGAGCATCCCAGCCTGCTCCGTGCTCCACTCCCTGCTCTTGAGAGGCTTCTTAATGAACCACATCATTTCCCAAATCCTTTCTTGTTCCTTCTTGTCCGCACAAACAGCTGCTCCCCTTGCCCGGGGGAGTGGATTGTAGGCGGGACAGGGAGCTGCCCTTGGCTGGAGTCTGGTGCCTGTTGGATGGGTAATGAAAACCATTAAAGATGCCTGGGGTTTTCCAACTGGCTTTTGACTAACAGATGAACAAAGTTGCATAAAATTACACAATTACTAAGTGGGTTGATAAAATTACACGATGACCAGCTTCACCTTTGAGCTCTTAATTTCATTGTGCTGTAGTTGCTTATAAACAGCAAACTGTCTCTTCCTTATCTCTGAAACCAAACACAGCCATTGTCACTTGGGCAGAGAGTGTTGTGTTGCTGCTGGTAGGAAAGAATAAGTTGCAAGTTCCTTTTTTCCTGGTGAAATACTGGGCACAGGGTTTTTCCTTTGGGTCTGGAAAAATCTGAGCAGAGCATTTGCTACAACAGCATCTGAAAGTCCTTCTCTTTAAACTTTCCCGTCGCAGATGCCTTTGACAACGATTTGATGCATTCAACCCTGAAAAGCATTGTCGAGGGTAAGACGGTTGAGGTACCAACGTACGACTTCGTGACTCATTCTAGGTGGGCGCCGGCTTTGTTTGAAGTCCTGGGGTGTCCCCAGCCTGGGGACAGATCACGTGCTGGTGGCACGAGGCCCGTTTAACCGTGTGCTCTGGGTGTTCTCTCCTGGCAGGCTGGCAGAGACCACGGTGGTGTATCCTGCTGATGTTGTCCTCTTTGAGGGGATCCTGGTTTTCTACAATCAAGACATTCGGGACATGTTCCACCTCCGTCTCTTTGTGGACACGGACTCTGACGTCCGGCTGTCCCGCAGAGGTGAAGCCTCACCACGCCCCTGCTCCTTATCCGTCCCCACCACGGGACAACGCTCAGGGATTTTATCTCCCCCTCCCAGTTCTGCGAGATATGAAACGTGGGAGGGACCTGGAGCAGATCCTCACCCAGTACACCACGTTTGTCAAGCCTGCCTTTGAGGAGTTCTGCTTACCGGTATGAAGCCTTTCATTAATTTCATTTGTGGGGTCTTTTTGCGGGGGGAGAGGGGCAGAGGAACAGGGTTGTCTGGGGGATTGGCTGCTGTAGGTGCAGCAGTGGTGGCTTTTGGTATTTGTATTCACAAATTCCACATTCTCCCGTCTGCCTCAGGTCTTCAACCATTTCAAGCTGGTTAAGGAACTGAAATGGTCCCTTCTGTTGGCAAAGCACCATGGAAATGCCTCAAGCACAGTTTTCTCACTGCTGGCTGCTGGGGCTATTTAAGTATAGGTCTCTCTGAATGAAACACTCCCACTCTCAGTTTATTCTTAAGTCTTGTAGGAAGAAAGAAAAGCTTGGTTTCCAGCAGCCTTTCTCAAAGGGAGCACTGGTGAAAACCTGGGGCAAGCCATTCCAGCTCTGCTTGCTACACGATGCATTGTGAGGCCAATTTAGGTGCTCACATAATCAAATTTGTAAAAAACCCTATGAGAACAAAATCTAGTGTGTGGATTAAGTAAGTTGGAAAAGACTAACTCAGATGCCTTTTGCTCTAGATCAAAGGAATTCTGGGATTCTAAAACTACTCATTAGAAATGCTGCATCTTTTCAGCTGTGGGGGGAAAGAAAAAGCAGGAGTGCTGTGGTGGTAAAGATCAATAAAGTGTTATCAGAGACAGGCAGGAATTTCACATGCACATTGGATACCTTGGCTCTCAGCAGAGATTTAGCAATGGCTTGCGAAATGCTGATTAAAACCAGCTCTTGGCAAACAGACCTTGCCTAAAGTGGGCAATGTTTGAAGGCAGCTCAGATGGGTAAAAGCAAAGGGACTCCACACCTGACCTGCTGCTTCTACCTGGTGATTCTCTGCAAAAGGACAGTAAGAAGAATCCCTGGCTTTAAACCCAGTGCACATTTGCCAGTGTGATATTTAATTAATTTAGGTTGTTACCATGAGAGAGAGCTTTAACTTACAACCAGGACCTCCATCTTTGCCCAGTTTTCTGGCCATTGGTTGCTTTTTACTGGAATGAAGCTGACTTTTCACATTAACTCCTCCACCACCATTTCTGTTTTGCAGACAAAGAAGTATGCGGATGTGATCATCCCCCGAGGAGTTGACAACATGGGTAAAAGGGAGTTGGGTTCCCTCATTTCCCTGGGGAGGCACCTTTGGGGTTGGGAAGAAGGCAGGAGGCACACTGCTGCCTTGAGTGCCTGCTCCTGAGGAAAGGATTTTTGCTGGAGGGGAGGGAGCTGCTCAGCCTGATCAGAAGGACCAGCTGCTCAGCCTGTGGAGGGCTGGAAAAGTGACCTGTTGAGGTCTGACCAGGCAGAGTTTCATTTAAAAGCTTGTTAAAACCAGTTGAGCAGGGCTGGATGCTCCACATTTCCTAGACAACTCAGCCAGGAGAGCCTTCACATCCTGTATTCCCCGTTCCTCTCTGCAGTTGCCATAAACCTCATCGTGCAGCACATTCAGGACATCCTGAACGGAGACATCTGCAAGTGGCAGCGGGGCGCGCTGAACGGGCACGGCCGGACCTACAAGCGGCCGTTCCCGGAGCAGGCGGAGAGCGGCGGCGGCGGCGTCCTGGCGGCCGGGAAGCGCTCCCACCTCGAGTCCAGCAGCCGCCCCCACTAACCCGGCACGGCCCAAGGGTTTGCCTCTGGTCCACGCCAACACTGAAGACAACTTTGGGAAAGGACTTCCACGGAATGGTTGGTGAAGTGCCCCTTAAGCCGTCCAAGCAGCGGAGGGGATCCTGGTGGGAATCTTCTCACAGAGGGGAGAGGAAAGGGTTGGCCGTCCATTCCTCTTCCCTCCAAACCCTTCCCTGTTCTCCCTGAGATGTCTGGAGTTGTTACTTGATGAACTGGTTAAAGGCAGTGCTAATTGCCGTTTTTTGATTTTCAAAATGAGATCAAATGCTGAAGATTCCCCTGAAAATTAAGCACTATCAGGTGACAAGCAAGATACCCCATTTCCCTGATGATGGTCATCTGTAGCAGGAAAAATCATCTGCCTCTTGGATGTTATTCTCTGTATCCAAGATTAGCTCACATGCCGTTAATTTTAACAAGCTCTTACTCTTCTCCAGCTTGTTGGCACCTTTTGTTGTGGCCATGCTGTGCTGCTGGCCAGCCTCCTCCTAGCCTGTGGGGTCACAGGGACTGACCTGTGGAGGCTCCTCTCCTTTGAGATAGGGATGAGACAGAGACTGTCTGGGACGAATGGGAACTTGCAGTTCACCCAGGGGACAGGCCAAGTTTAGTGGTTCGAATGCCTAATTAGTGATTCCTAATTTATTAATTTCTAAGCTCCTGAATCTCGCTACACTGTATGATTATTTTTTGTACCCAGTGTGCTTTACCACAGTTATTGAATGTGTGAGCTCCAACTGGATTGAGTTGCTCATGGAAACACAAACCTGACCTTGTCAGTATTAGTGTCTTTTAATGCATTTCTGTACTGCTGGTTGCAAATTCTGCTGGGCAGAATCCGTCCACTTCCAGAGATGGCTGGTGAGGTTAGCAAGGGGGGAACTGGGAATAGCAGGACCCTTCTCCTGCTGGCACAAGCAGCTGTCTTGGACATGTTCTACCCTCAGACAGGGTTAGAGCTCTTGCCTTGCACTCCAGCAGCTTCAACACAAGAATGTCTGGCTTTTTTAAAAGAGCAGACAGGGAGTATAAACAGTGATATCCCAGTTTCTGTAGTTTACCCCAGATAAGTGATACTGCAGCAGCATAAAGTGTCTGTCTGGAAAAAAAAAAATCTGCAATGAAGTGCTGGTTGGACCTTTGAAAATGTCCTTGTGATACTGTTCTTGAGTTTGGACTTCTGGTGTAATTTTGAGAATGAGGGTGGGAGGGAAATATTATTAAGAACTTTTTCATATTTGCTAATTTTCTAAAAGCAGGGTTTGGCTTGTTGGTTGTGGGTGTGTTACTTTGGCTAATAAATAAATTAATAGTGATCAGAAATGACCATTTTTATAAAAGGTAATTCTGGTACATTCACTATGCCAGCAAAAAGGCACAGAAAGGAACACTGCTGGAGGGGCTCTTACACTCAACAGTTCATTCTCCCCCTTAACTCAGAATTGTTACTTTTGGTTTTGTTGTAGCTGAAAATTTAGGGAAAAAAAACCCAAACTTAAGAAATGCAATCTGCACTTTCATCCCTAGTCTTTTCAGCCCTGGATAGGGGTGAAGGTTTGGTGTCTCAGTGATAGTTCAGTGGTACTTCTGCAGTGCCCCAGAAAAGGCAGAGCATTTCCTGACTGCTGCTGGGTGCTGTTTAGCTCAGGGTGACAGACTTAGACTATGAGCTACTGCACTGAGGCATTAGCTCTCAGGGCTGATTACAGTAGGAGCAAAATAGTCATAAAACCTACTTTGAATGACTGTGGTGTTGGATCATACCTTCCTTGGTGGGGTGGGGGGAGCCTCGAATAGAATTTGTAAAGAGCAGTGAGGAACTGCACAGCCAAGAGCCCCTGGGATGTGGGACTGCTGCTCTGGCATCTCTGTGCTGCCCTGCAGGACCTGCTGCTGCAGCCACGTGGAGATACAGCAATGGAATGTGGCCCAGGTACTACAGGCCTGCTTGGACACCTGGACAGAGCCATTACAAATTCCCCACTGAGTCCCCACTCCTTCACCTTTTCCCTCTTCTCAGTGAATTCTCTGCTGGTGCAGGCCAGGCCATGGGCTGGGTTTCAGTGTTTTTACCCTGAACCCATGTGCACAAGTTGGAGCAGGTTTCCTTGTCAGCAGGATCAGTCCTACCTTGCCCAGAGTTCCTTTTCCCATGGGATCTGAGGTGTAATGGCAATACTGCCACTGCTGGTAACAGGCCTCAGGCTTCACATCAGTGCCACAAGGCCAAAGGATTCTTCTGGCTTTGGCTCAATTCTTGGCTTGCCTGAAGCCTTCTTTAGCTCTAACAGCAATTTTTAATGTCTCTTTATTTTGCTTATCTTCTTAAAAGTGATGCTTATTTTAGATGATTATAAATAGATAATAGTAACAAGTCATTATTCTATGCAGAATGAACTATTTATAAATGTAGCTTAATGCTGTATTTACATAAATAGAAATTATAGCACAGCATTGGAAGCTGGGGGCAAATAATGCATTGTTGAGGAATAGAGTCATGGAATGATGCTGTAAGGCTGCAGGGCCAGTTACTGATTATTAAGGATGGGCAAGCTTTAGAGAGGGAAAAGCTGGGTTTCAGGCATAACAAAGAAAACAGAAAAGAACTATCTGATGTGTAGGAAAGAGTCCATTTATAGTGAGCATATCATGGGATTGCAGACCAGAGTGACAGGAAAACATTAAATAGCCCTAAGTGCAATGTAGTGCCAGAAGGAAGAAACCACCATTGTAGTCCCAGGAACAAGAAGAAATTGTGTCAGCTCTTCCCAAAGAAGCTGGGATGCTGTTGACTGAAGTGAGCAAACTTCACATCCTGAGGGGCAGTGAAGGGTGAATGTAACGGGAAGAAACTGGGAACTGTGCTCCTAACAGCTGTATTACTGCTGAGACCTTTTCTGTAACAGTGTTCCTTTATTTTCTTCTCCTGTGATCATTAGATCTGGACTAATACTACAAAATACCTGAAGCGACTGTTAAGATTTCCATGACACTAACAATAAATTCTTGGCTTTGCACAAAAGGTGTTTCCTTTTGCTGTGGCAAGGCTGCAGTGGTCACTGCTTTCGGATCAGGATGTTCCAGGTGTCCTTCCAGCGCAAGGCCTTGAGTTCGGCGGGGGGCAGCGCTGGCTGCCCGTAGCTCAGGGGGCTGAAGGTGCAGTACACAAAGTACACCGAGGAGAACCAGCCTACCACCAGGGCACTGAACATGCTCTTGAGCAGCACAGATCTGCCATGAGAGAGGGAAAAAGCACTCAAGTTACATCAAGGCTGGCCAAACGCTTCATCCAAAAGACCTGTGCCTGGCCTGGCTTCCCTAAAGGCAAATTACAGAGTTTGGCCACTGCTGGAAGAACCAATGCAGCAGCTTGCCCAGGTGACAGCCCTGGAGAAAGAACTGTGCCAGTCCTTCTGTTCAAGAGAACTATTGTGCTGAAGCCAAATACCTGCAGAGATGATCACTGAGATGCTGCAGTACTACAGGAATCAGGAGAATCTGGAATGTGACAGCAGGCAGGTAATGGTACAGGAAAAGTGTTTTCTCCATCAGGAAAAAGGGCAAGTAATTCACAGCCCAGCCTCCACCACAGATGCCTCCTGCTGATATCCAGAGCTGCCAGGCATCTGCAGGAGACAGGAGATGGAATCTCAGAGCAGAGCAAGCCACGAGCCTCCACCTGGACACACACACAGAGTGCAGTCAGACCTTCAGGGATGTCATAAATCTTCCTCCTTCGCCGTAGCAAGTACCACAGGGACAGGCACAGGTAGACCAGAGCAGCAGCGTTAGCTGAAGCCCAGGTGGCAACATTGCCAAGGAGGTGGATCTGGGCCTGCAGGACAGATGATGGTCTAAGCCAGAAGCAGGAACATGCGTCTTTTAGGTAAGTTTTAATATTACCTACACAAACTTGCTAAATTCAGCTGCAGAATGTGCCTGCCTAGTAACCTGGAACAAAGCTGATTAATAAACTTTGCTTCTTTAAAACTCTTGTGTAATGGAAGGCATTTAAAGGATGCTATTGGAGATGAACTCATCTTCTAAATGAAATCAATAATGGAAACCATTAAACTGCAATTTACCTTAAAAAAAAAAAAAGCACAAGCAAACATGATTTAATTAAAAGCAACTACTGTCAAAGCTGTATCTCATGCTAAAATAAATACCTCACCCCTCATGGAAAACATATTAATACAGGAAAAGTCCTTGGCTGGAAGCTGCAGCCCTGCTCTGACTCCTGGAGCTCACATGTGAGCTGTTCTGCTTTCTCAACAGCTTCACAGCTACTTCTGCCTCTTGTACTCACTCCTGAGGTGGGGTGGAGCCAGTAGGCAATATTGGTGTCCATTGTGATCCAGTCCAGGGCAGAGGAGCTGTACTTATGTTCTGTGTCTTCATTTTTTAATGTGAGTATTTTCCACTAGAAAAACAAAAGGTAAGCAGAAGGCTTTCAGAATTGGAACAACAGGTGAGACAGCAGGCATGGGTGAACAGTTCCAGATGTAAGATGTTAAGTTCCTAAGCTGGGAGTGGAGAAATATTTTACACATCTCATACGGATACTGATCAGTGCAATGGTTTTATTTTGTTATTAAATAATGCACTTTCCTTAATGAATTTCTACAGAGATAGTAAGGGGCATGAACACTACTCATTGCATGTACCACACATTACTGTTCAGTTTCAGGCAGCTTCTGCATGCCCAACCAATTTTCCTCCCCCTTTTTTGTTACACAATCACTTGGGTATTCATTACTGGACAAGCCAGGTCTTTAATGCCCTTATAAGTGCATTCAGAAACATTTTTTTACAGTGAGGAAGCCAAACTATCAGCAAGGATTAAACAATGAATCCTCAGGCTCAGAGTCTGCAGAAATGCTCAGGTTCCTGCTCTGCAGCAGAAGGAAAAAATGAAGGGAATAACAAGACACCTGCAATTCTGTGAACTTTGCCATGAAGCTGAGGTTTTTACTGATGTCCATCTGTGTGGGAGAGTGGAGTTCTACTTCCCTCTCTTTTTGCTCTTGGCCTGGAAGAAAACAGCAAAGCTCAGAACCAACCACAAAACAGGCAGAAAGCTAGAAAGGGGAGAGTGCACACAGGCTCCTCACTCTCCCAGGAGCCCTTCTCCAATACATCATCCAACTGCTACAGCACTTGAAGGGACTTTGTAAGGATTCTGACACCGTGGTACACACACAGTACCACCTTCCCATCACCATGAAGTGAAACCTGGCATACTTTTCCCATATCTGTGCTCTTCCACATTCCACAGCATGCTCTGGTGGTAGCCTTTGGACAGCTTCTCTCCAACCACCTCCAGCTGCCGGTAGCCCCACTCAGGCAGAGACGCTCCACTGAGCTAAAAGAGAAAGACAACTGTGAACTTTTAAACTGAAAGTTCTACCAATGTGAACTTCAGGATGGAAGAAGTTCCCAGGCTCTGCCTGAGCACTGGATGACAGAAAGAGACTGCCAGAAAATGTGTGAAGAGTCAACATGCAAAATTCTCAATAACTGCTACAGCCATAAAATCAGTGATTCTGGCAAACTTTGTGAAGAAAAAGATCCTTAATTATTCCAGCTGCTCTCACAGACTCAGCATCAGTTTCTAAGCCCCAGTTGTCACAACCTCTTGAGAGCAGGACAGCTTTGATACTGAAAGGGATGAAGTACCAGTGTGACTACTTAAAACACAGGCTGCTCTTTTGTCACATTGAGCAAGTTTATTGTTTCCTTTAATTTACTTACTTGGTTGTTACAGTGGTGTAGCTATTTTGCAGCAGAGTTTTTGAGATGACAAGAACCGCATGAAGCAAAAGCTACAGGCAAATAAACATGACCCCACTTGCCTTTAGCACTGCAGAAGTGTTCACATGAACAAACCTCACTTCTGACAGAATTGTCTTCCACACATCCGTGTCAGACTCGCGATTTACAATTTCCTACAACAGAAAGATGGCTTTTGATCTGTGTTGTCTCAGCTGTTTCTGCTGGAGCATGATCAGCTCCTCACCTCCCTCTGACCACTCACCACTCTCCAGAGATTCTGTGCTGGCATGGAGATGTTATAATCAATATAGCAGGAAACTTCTTGGGAGTGGGGGCTAAGAGGAGCAGCAACATCATGCCTAGAAAACAAATAAAGGAAGATCCTCCACCACCATTTCCCAAATACATATAAAAAGCAAACCCATATGGAATTGGCTTAGACTGGATTCAGTAATAAAGCAAAAAGTAACTCACTTATAGAGATTGCACTGTTTACTCTGAGAGAGAGCATTCCCCACAACCAAGAGCTGCCAGGAACAGGCTCAGAGGAAGCCAATGCAGATGCCTGCGATGCCAGGCTGAAGAACAAGCACTGATTGTGACAAACAGAGACGCTGTTCACTGGGGTTTCCAATAATAAACAAATTAGATTTGGAAGGGACAGAGCAAAAACCCAAGCTCAGAACAACCCTCTTCCTAATCTGAGTGATATTCAAGTACACACAGATGCCCTTGGGGAAGCAGTCAGGAGGCAACTTCATACTGCAGGCTTTCAAAACAGGCAAGAATCTCTGGCAATCAGCCATAGCACACCGGATTCTCCAGCACATCTTCCTAACTTCCAGAGCACATCCTTCAGATAGGAGAATGCCATCAAAGTCAGTGGAGTTTGCTTTGGGTTAAGTCACACAAAATACTAAATACCTGCACCTGTCTGGAATGGGGGCAATGAAGGGGTGAGGATGAAGACTCACAGAGGGGACTCTGTGTTTAGGAACCTGCAGAATTGCCATGAAATGTGAACAACTGTGAAACCTTTGAAAGGCCACCAGTAGGGAAGAACAGAAGCAGTAGGCAACCATTACAAAGTTTGTGATTAGGATCAAATCCCGTGCCAAGTCAACCAGGAAAAATAAACAAGCATACAGCATCCTTCCTCTGGGCCACAGGGATGGCATACGGAATTAACCACAAGGTCCTTCCAAGGCTCACTGGTGTAAAACTCCACAAATAACAGGCAGTTTATGGCATATCTGAATGCAAGGGTACCAAGTGGTTATTCTGAGAGCCAGTCCAGCAGAATGAGGCAGCAGACTTGGCAGAGCAGAGCACGAGGGAAGGACTTACGTGTTGAGGTAGCGCGTTGTGATGCCGTGGACCAGCTGCACGATGTGCCCGTGCCTGACAGGCCGTGGTGGGTTACTCACCACCAGCTGCTGCCTGGTGAAGGGACATCCAGGAGCAAAGGGTTAAATTGGAAATGGTTAAATGATATGCATCTTTATATAGAACACGACCTTGTCATGACCAAATTGTCAGGTCAAGAAGCTGCAGGCAGGGACAGACATTTAGGCAAGAAAATGTGAAATTAAAGCAAATATATAGGTTGTACTGGAATGGAAACAAAGCTCATCGAGGCAAAGGTGAATTAAGGGCAGAATGAGTCAGAAGATCAGTAATGGGATACTGACACTCCAGGCATTAGGTCAGTGGTCTGAATCCAGGTCAGTCAGGAGTGAATTAAGGTTATTCCTGTCACACAGCTGTTTGGTGGCTTGTGTGAAACACTGAGTGCTTCACTGAGTCTGACTGGTGCTGTACTACAGCTGGTGTCCCTTTGGCAGAATTATACAAAATCATTGGCTTTTACACCATACAGAGTAAACTCTCACCTTGCTTCTGGACAGGGCCGTGGCAAGGGGGAACACTGCTGTTCATGGAACTGCTGCCTGTATTTTACTGTTCCATAGAAGGACTTCACATCCTCCAATGCTCATAGGAGTCTTTTGAGTTTGAAGAATTTTAAGAATGTATTTGGGGTCTGTGGTTCTGTTCGAGTCCCTACTTGAAAAGTTTGTACCATGGACAAACTTTCCCAATGCGGACATGACTTGGCACACAGCCCTTCTGACAGGACTCTTTATACAGTTCCTAGAACAATGTAAGAAACTTTAAAAAGCAACTTTTTGATCAGTATGGAATTATGTCACTCAAAGGCTTTTACTGGCAGAACAAGGACAGAGAGTCCTGCTCTGCACTGACAGTGACAATGGCAAAACACTTCAGCACAAACCAAGCCTCTAGAGGCACCACTTGGATCCTTCCCTGTGTGGCAGATCTTACAGCTCACTCCATGCTTCTAGCACAAAGAACTCATTTTTCAAAAGTGTTTTCTACTCTTTTCTGAGACTCATTGAAGTCTGATAAAACTCATCAAGACACTCTTAACACCATGGCTCACACTTCAAAAAGCAGAGCTTCCCTTTCATGCAAAACACCTGAAGAATCTCCACTGGCCTTGTGACTCTTTCAAGTTCCCCTTGTGCACAGCACTGCCCACGTTCTGGCAGAAGCAGTTCAGACAGGATTTCAGAGTCCTCAGTAATGCTTTTACCACATTGAGAAGGCTTGTGCAAAGAGCTGCCATCACTTGCTCAGATCACACCAGGATTCTGCACCCATAAGCAGAGAAGAGTTATGTCCAATCCAGTTCAAGCCCTGGTTGGGTTTTGGAAGCATATAGATTTAAATCCCTTGCATACTCACATTCCAGGATCTTTGACAATCCACCAGTTGTTCACATCCTTGAAGGGATAACAGGTCACCTGCTGTTGATGGGAACTCCCTCGGCCGTTCTCATACCTGCACAGGAAGTTACAAAACCTCAGAGAGGTGTAAAGGTACATTCCAGTGCTCACCAGTCCCAGCAGCACAAACCAGCACCGCATCACTGATCATTCCTACACAGCACAGGGACTCTGAAGGATTAATGAAGACACTGCCAGGACCCAAACTGCTATATTTGGACTGGCAGCTGAAGAAGCAGAGCCAACTTCCACCCTCCCCACAGAGACCCAGGCAGATTCCTCACCTGATGGGGTAGGTATTGGTGTGAGAGTGCAGCCAGCACTGCATAGGCTTGCCCAGAACATTCCTCAGGGTGATCTGAGAGCCGTAGGCCACCTCTAAGGGCTGACCCTGAGTGATTCGAGCCAGCCCACCCTGAGAAGGACAAGGACAGGGTAAGTACAAAGAAGAAGAAGAAACAACCCAGAGGCTGTTTAAATTCTATTGAGTCATGTGCCACTTCAACACAGCAGTATCTTCACACAGTGCCTCCTCATTTGATTTTATCTACCAAAATCAAGTCTTGCAGCACCATACTCAATAGATAGTAAATACACCAACACATAAAACACTAAAAGACTACAGAGTCCCAGGAAATATCCTTAAAGCCATGTTCTAAAAGACAGGCTAAGCACACCTGTAGTATACCATGCCACCACGTGAGAGTTCAAACACCTATTAGTGAACACTTCCCCCTCTTCCCTCTAATAAGTCAGTTCCAAGACGACATTTCCTTTACCTCTAAGCTGGCTTGGAAAGCACTTGTCATGATCTGATCATGAGGCCCAGAGCGATACAATAGAGCCAAGTGAACGTAGAAGAAGGAGAGGTACAGCCCCATGGGGATGATGATGAGGGCCAGACCCCGGGCCAGAAAATGGCACAGCAAGGAAACCTGGAAGAGAAGAGAAAACTCACTGGTTTCATACTCTGGATATTAAAAATTCCAGAGTACTTAGCTTGTCTTGTTTGTATTTTCTAAGTTTGCCCCACCGCTTGTCATTTAGCTGTAACTTTGTGGACAACTGGGTAACTTCCAGCAAGGATTTGCAGTGGAGCTGGCAGGAGTGTAAGAGACAAGTGCATGTTCTGAGTCACACATCACCAAGACATGGATAACAGCAGAAAAGACAGTCACACCAATATATTTTTCTTAAACGTAATTCCATCTTCCCCAGCAACTGCGCTATGACAGGAGGGTCTCCAGACAAGGAATTTTAGTACAAAAGCCAGCTACAGACTGCATTGTTATCTGTGGGATTGAGAGGCTCCTGCAATGAAAAGTGACAAATAATGTATTTTGCATGCTGTGCTACATACATTTGACAAGTTCTGGTCTCCTATCATGTGCCAGAAGTGGAGTCCTGCAGTGGCCAAGAGCAGCATATAGGTAAACAGGCCCATATATTTCACTCTGAAAAATGAACATGGTTAAAAACTACACAATTACCTAACACGAGATATAAATATTCAAACATTCTATTGAACAGTAGGCATTAAAGTCCAGGTAAGAAATCATCACTTACCCAACTGCACAAGAACAGGCCACTCCAGTCAGCAGGAGCCAAAACCACCAGCTTCCAGAGAAGGCACTTAAAGATAAATGTATTAAATCACTTGCTAGGCTCAGTTTAAAGATAATTCTACTTTACTAAGGATTACTGCATCCTCTACAAGGATCAGAGAACAAAAGAGACAACTATCTATAGATTCAGTGCCCAGAAACAGTTACAAAGGAGCATTAAGTGACCTGTTATCATCAGTGCTTCCGTGCACAGAAGGAAACCTTCCGGTAAAAAATCTGGGTGGGCAAAGGAGTGCTCCCAAGGGATTTTATTTCTATTTTAAAATTTAAAAAGACAACTCTGCTAAGAGCAAAAGCAGTCTTTAACACTGCTCAGGAGAATAATTCTGGGGCAGCCATATGAGAGGTCGAAGCATTGGATTTTACAGATAGGTGAAGTGAGTTACAGAATGGTTAAGAGACATAGAAAAACACAGTCTGTAACAAAAAAAAAAGGCATAATGAGAATATCCAAAAGGCTGGGAGACAATCCAGCTTCACCTGTGCTTTTGCAAATTGTAGAACTTTAGGTAGGACAAAACTGCAAGCAGGATAAAAAAAATCAGTATTGATTCCAGAAGCATGAACCTTGATTGAGTGATCAGAGAGTTTTCTGTTGGAAAAGAGAGACACACACAAAATTAGAGAAACTTATCTATAGGCAAGTGCTACCTCAGACAATCACACTGTTATCCAACAGAAGGACCTGCCCTTTTAGGGACAGACAGTTCCTACTGGCTGTAATGTGCAAGTGCTGGGTTTAGAGGGACAAAAACCTTCCAGCAGGAGCAAATGACATGGCCATAACTGTTTCCAAGACAAAGAGGTGGGCAAGCAGTGAAGTCTATCAGGAGGCAGATAAAGCTGTTGCACTTCCTACAAAGGCAAAGAAAACCATTCCTGGGAAATCCAGAGAGGTGCTTCTCAAAGCAGAGTCCAGGCAGTGAGCACAGCAAGCAATGAGTACCACAACAGATCTGCAGGAAAGGGAGCTGCAATGAGCCAGAATCAGAGCAGCTGGTAGCTAGGAGAGGTTTCTCTTATCAGGCTACTAAAGAGCTGCTGAGAGGCTCTTCCCTTTCAGGCAGCTGCCAGCAGCTCCTCAGAGAAAACAAAACCAGCTGAGTTCTACACACTGGAACAGTGTCAAATCACAGTGCTAAGGACACAGGCTGGTTTGCTGTAGTTTGGAGATGAAGAAAATTGATGAGCTCTGACTCCAAATTGAGTTGTCCTGCTGTTAAAAACCAGTATGTTGTAACTCATCCTGTAAACTTCTGAGGAAAGGAGTACAGGCCCCCTTGGATACAAGAAATGTGGTTTCCTGTGAGGCTGCTAAGGCTGCCTACTTTGCTTAATATTGAAATGAACTTGTATAAAGTCCAAAAGGGCAGCCTGCTGCAGAGCTGTGAGGATGGAGGAGACCAGGGAGGCTCAGCGCAGACTGACACAGGCCAGGGCTGATGTGCTGTTAATGTTTTCTGGGGAGATGCTACTCCACCCTAAACATTCCTAAGGGGAAAAGGGACTCTTCTCCCCATGTATGAAGAATGGGGCTCAGCTGAACAATCTTACCCAAGAGAATCAGAAGTGCAGCTCCAAGTGCAGCACAGTGGGAGAAGTGCAGTTCAACCAAAATCTGGTAGGCTAAAGGCACACAGAGAGCACCAGCCAGGGCTGGCAGGAGTCGCAGGGACCACACAGGAACATTCACGCTGTATTCTGGAACAGAAAACAGGAAACAGTGATCCACCAGTTTGGAGACTTAACTGCAGAGAGGACAGACCAACACAGAATTTCTTAATTGTTAGAGGAATCTAACTAATTCCTACTTGCACTAATTTGTCCATCTTGTATTGCTTAAACTGTTTAGCTGATTTAGAAAGCCTGTGCTATGAATTCATAGTGCTTTTAACTTGTGCTAGAGACCTGCAGAAGACTTATTTAAAAAGAGAAGTGAAGGTGTTGGATAAAGTGTTATTTCCACTAGACAGGCAAAAGGAATGTCAGTTGCTGAAATTCTGCTTATTTTCTCTAAAGAATGAGACAGTGAAAAACAGCTCTTACCAGCTCCAATCCTGTTCCATAGGAAGTTTCCATCAAATCCTCCTAAGTAACCTACAACATAAACAAGAGAATCTCGAGTGTCAAGGCACATGTAAAACCTGGTGCTAAATGGGGAACCATTTCCCAAACACACAGCTTTCCCTTGCATGAAGGCCCTCTTTCCCAAAAGGGTCCTCTCTGACACTGTTCTGTCTGTAGCAACGCTTGAGAATGTGCAGAGGCACAAAGAACAGAAATTGGGAACAAGGGATTCTCAGTGACAAAGTCAGATGTATATTTAATCCCTCCCATACAGACACTTCCATGTTGTGGTATCTCAGCTACAGAAAGGAACTGAGGCTTGTTGCCCATTTCTTGTCACTAGCAGATCTCATCTTACCTTTCCCTTTATCCAAAGGATTGGATAACAGCGAGGTGATGGACACATGGCTTCATCATCCCCCCTCTACCCATGCAACAGCCCCTAAAAATCCTAAATAAAGAAAAACTCAATTCTCTCTACATCAGTCTCTCATCTGCCTTGTGCTTTCCCCCCATAAGTGGAGCTGATGATTAATTTCTAACCAGCACCTCTCTCTTCCCAATGCCAGACCTTACCTCCCAAGGCCAGCAGCACGTGGCCAAAGGGTGGGCCACTGTCATCCACAAAGAAGATCCTCTTCATGTAGAGTGAAATGAATTGGCCATAATAAACTTCATCAAAACTGAAACACCAGAGGCAGAAACATGTCAAATTCATGGCAATTTATCCTGAAGGAATACTTGGAAAGCAAACACTGATTTGCTGGCAGAAAGCTAAGGATGCAACAAAGCACTGAGGCTTTGCTCCGTCTCCTCAGGGGGTTTTATTAGGGAAAGACTATCCCTGTATTGGGATTGTTCAGCTTGAAAAAAAAAGGCCCACAGGGGTGGCCTAATTGTGGCCTCTGGTACCTGGAGAGAGCCTACAGGAAAGATGGGATGAGACTGTTAGAGCCTGGAGTGGCAGGACAAGGTGGAATGGCTTCACACTCAGACACAGTGGGTTGAGATGAATTTTTAAGAAAGAATTCTTCCCTGTGAGGGTGGTGAGGCCCTGGTACAGGGTGCCCAGAAAGCTGTGGCTGCCCCTGGATCCTTGGAAGCGTCCAAGGCCAGGTTGGACAGGGCTGGAGAACCTGGATAGTGGAAGGTGTCCCTGCCCACGGCAGGGGGCAGAATAGGAGGAGCTTTAAGATCCCTTCCAACCCAAACCAGTCCGGGATTTGGTGATTCTATGATTTACAGAGGCTGGCATCAGTCAAGCTGTGCTTGACTGCTCCTGCATTCTTGCTCACAAATGTTTGAAAAACAAGTCTGCATCATTCAGGTAGAAAAGAAACTCATTACTCACACCACAGCCCGTGGATAGCAAAGCCCCCAGAGACGACTCATTAATCCCATCACAGTCAGTGCCACAAGGTTCACATTAATCTTTGCAGTGACCACAACTGGCTCCTTCAGAAATCCCAACATCCTGTCAAAGGTTTGTCTGCACCTTTTGAGAGGAGAAGAGAACAGCAGTCATCCTTTGGCTCACAGACAGCGGAACACTTCACAGAAAGCATCAGGCCTAATTTCTGCTACAAGCAGCTCATGGTATTTTCCCAAAATTCTCTTGCTTTTCATGTTTCTGTGTCTCTATTCTATCTACAGGACTAGTTGTAAAAATAAAGTTACTGAACTGACACACTTTTAGTCTTCCCTGCTTCTGCCTACTGTAGTAAGCTAGAAACCTTGTTTATTCTTACAGAAACACAGCGGCTTAATTCTCCAGCCTATATTCTGCTCTGTGCAAAGCAAACCTCACTGCCCAAATTCTGATGCTACTGATGGATAAGCCATGTGCTTAGGCACCACATGACCTCACTAACTGAGCTATTCAGAGCTCAGGTAGCTTAAAAAAAAAATCTCAAACAAGTTACTTCCTTGCAAACTCAGGAATTTCTTTGGGCGTGGGGAAGGGAGGGGTAAATTCCCCAAACACGCTCTGCATTAGGTTACTGGAGCACATGTATAGGTGCTGTTTAAGCAGAAGCGCTAAAAGCTAGGTCAGAAAATAGCAGAGAATCAGAATCGTGCCTCCTCACCTCAACACAACGAAAAGTTACCAGAACAAATCCATCTGCGTGGCTTTGATCAGGGGAGAACAAAGCGAGATGTGAGCACATCACCACCATCCAGAGCGGTGCCACTGGCCTGGTTTCTCTCTGCCTAGAAAACACAGGCGCTGCGTCGAGCAGAGGTTTCCAGGAGCCCCTGGCAGAGCTGTGCTCCCACCTGAGCTCTGTCACCCCTCCGCAGGCCCTGGGACTCCGGGAGCACCTGCTGGGCCCTAGGGCAGATGTGCAGCATCACCTCGGCCTCCTCCCCCGAGCACCCTCAAACCTCTGCCAGGCTCTGTACTCCATATGAGGGGGAAGCAAGGCCACCGTCCCCCGCCCCGCCTTGTTCCCCCTTTAAGCGCTCGGGGGGCAGCAGGATCACTGATCCCACACGCCGCCCTCAGAGGGTCACTAAGACCAACCACCCACCCTGGATCCAACCCTGGACGCTCCCTTGAGTGTTTTTGGGGGGCAGAAGAGCACCAACCCCAGCCCCCCCAAAGCCTCGCCCACCCCCCGTCAGCTGTACGGGGGTAAAGGGGGGGGCGTGATCAGCGGTACCGCGGAGCCGGGACCAGCACTAGGACCGGAATTAGGATCGGGAGTAAGACCAAGAACAGAAGGACTAGGACTAAGATGGTGATCAGGATCAGGACTAAGAGCGGTACCAGGCCCAGGACTGGGATCGAGATCAGGACCAGGACCCCCCCCCCCCC
>VZSR01000598.1:4352232-4395714 GCA_013398615.1 Brachypodius melanocephalos
CCACACGGCCCGCGCGCCCGGGGGGGCGTGGCCATCCCGCGCGCGGCGCTCCACCCACCCCCTACCTGGCTATGCCGGATGTGACGTCAGACGCACGCATCGTCACGGGGGCGGAACCAGGAAAACCGGACGTGTTGCCACGGCAACGGCGCGTGTGGCGACTGGGCCCGTCCTACCCGCCATGGCGGCCGTGAGGGATCCGCCACCACCGCAGCTCACGGTCACAACCAGCGATCGGGCCGAGGGTGCCAGGGCACCACACTGTGTCCCTCCCCATCCCTGAGCTGGGACAGTCACACAAACTTTGAAAACCTGGGGTTTTTTTGTTGTGTCTTAGGGTTTTTTATTTTTTATTATTTTTTGGGTTTTGGTTTTTTTTTTTAAATTATTAACTAAATAACCAGACAAAAAACTGGGGAATTTGAGAAAAGCATAATCTGCTTTATTTTTTTAATTTTTTTTTTATTTAAATAAGGAGAATTCTTTCATATGGAAAGAGCTAATACAATCACATATTTGAAAGGAGAAACAATAGGTACTGAAACGAGGAGAAGGGCAATAAAGAGTGTGCCGCAACTGGCCTGGTGATTCCGTGATTCGAATTCCGGTCCGAGTAAAAGTTTCCAAAAAATATAAACAGGTTGCACGTTACACAATTATCCATCGTCTGCCCTTTCAAATATCTGGTCTACATGAAAAGACAAAGAGAGGAAAGGCCAAAAAAAATTTACTATACAGGTCATGAAGTTAAAAGCTTTAAGGAGGACAATATCCCCTTGAGAAACAACAAACGCAATTTATACAGAACCAGAGGGAGGATTCCAGCTAAGAACAATGCCTCGAGACATGCTAAAGGGTGAGCGCCTCACTGCTGCAGCTGTGATTCCTGGGGGAACAGTCAAGGACATCTGGAGCAGCCAGAACAAGCCACTAAACCCAAGGGAGTGTCTATGGCCACTGGAAAACCTGGTGGTCTTTGGATTAAAATAAACAAAAACAGCTGGACTCTACTGTCTCTTTTTTGCTTCAGCAAAACGCATCTTTTCTGCCCATGGGCCACAACTCAGCATGCTGGTGGCTGTTGCAAATGAAATTTTATTCACAAATGCAACTTTCTTGTGAAGAAACTGCGTTGCTGAATTAAAAAAAATAAAAAATAATTAAAAAAAAAATCAGTGCTACAAGGAATTAACCTGTGCTTAACCAGCCTGGAGCAAAAGAGAGGGTTAAGAAAATGCAACAGAAGGAGGTCCTGGCATGCAGAGGTTCTGGCTGCAAGGTGACTGGAGTAGCCAAGAGGTGAGACACAGCAAAAACACTCGGCTCATTTTGAATACCTATCTATAAATACACAGGAACCACAGGGCAGCTTGTGGCTTTGCAGCATTCCTGCAAGGAAGGTGTTGATGGAGTGAGTGCCTCTGCGTGAACACCACACACACGGGAGTGCAACGGGCAGCAAACACATCCAGAGGTGCTGACACTGCACAGCTGGCACAGCCAGGAGCAAGCTATGGAACATCAACAGCAAGACCTGTGGCACTGGTGACTGTGCTGCTTCTGCTTGTCATTTAAAATACACTGGAGTGCCTTCCCCACCCACCCTTTTTTTTTTTTTCTTCCCACACTTCAATTTTGGTTTGTTTTTAAATAAAGAGCTAACAGCAGAAGCAGCAGGAAAGCAGCACTGACTGGAGCTGCTGGCCATGACTCCCTGTGTGACAGGGAACTGATCACACAGGTGCTTCAGGCCCTCTGCTGAACACGAGCAGCAGAGTCAGCCTCTGAACATTCCTGCTTCACCCGTTGTTGCTGGAAAAGATGGGCTCCACCTTTCCCTCCCACTGCACCCTGCACCTTTCCTGGCAGAAGGAGCCTGCAATTCGGTAGCTGACTTCCAGTCAAAGCAAAAGCAACTCACAAAGGAATAAATCAGCAATAAATCAACCCTTCAGCAGTGCACAGCAAGCAGAAGCACCCTCTGTAACCATACTGATACGTTCTGTGCATCTCCATCCTCCTCTCCACGCTGGATTTTTATCAGCATTCCAGCTCCCTTGGAATTCCAGCTCCTTTGAGGATGAGAGGCTTTTCCTTTTGACTCCAGAGCACCACAAACTGCACTAACCTTGGACTAGCTTTAAACAAACAAACAAACAAACAAACAAGCAAAAATATATGCTAGAGAAGGATATTGCACCGTAGAAATTTGGGCTCTAAAACTGCTTTCCATCACACAAAACTCCACTAAGTGAGAGAGTCTTGCCAACTGCAGCTGACAGTCACGCAAAGTTGAGAAATGGAATGAAGCTCACATGCATTTCTTGGCCTTTCCTGCACAGAATAATTCAGACATAATATATAAATAGAGCAGTGAAACAATTACTTTTTCACCTAGACCTACAACATCAAATACGTATAAATAAATTCTAGTGTTTTATTCTGTTGGGGGAAGGAATGGAGGGATTAAAAGAGAAAGAAGGGTGACCTTTTTCAACAGCAAGTTTTGTAGTTCTGATGGCATTTACACCCAGAGGGACTGCAGTAACTTGGATGTTGCAATAACCCAGTTTCTCCAACACATTTGACCACTTTGAAGTCACACAGGTGGGAGAAAGGAGGTTAGTGTCTTTGTAAAGGTGAAGTAGTGTGTCTAAAGTATGGAAGAGATGAGAAGAGGGGGGGCTCAGATAAGTCTTTAGCCATTAGTTAGATTCTGGGCTCATATTAGCTAGGGCCAGCTGGGCAGAAGGATAATAAAAAAAATCCCAAACAGACAATTCTGCTGTTAATGGTATTTCAAGGAAGAAAATAGGAACGAGGGTGGGATAACTTACTGGAGGTGCAATCTTTGGAAAACAATGGGAGCAGGACTAGCAGATGAGGATGCAGATCTGGGAGATGTCTGAAGGTTGGGGAAATATTTGTCACTAAATCTCAAACCCTGTACTTTAAAGGAGGATGCTAGAGAGATGCTGGCACACTCTGCTCTGAAATTAAAACCCATAAAACCTAAAAAAAAAGAGAGTTCTTATTTTTTCTTAAAGTACCATCCTATCCCTTTCCCTTCGGGTTCTCTGCCATGATCCATGGGGACACCTGTGGAGAGGGGATATTACTATGCCTAAGTTAGTTTAGGTTTCTAAGCTCTTTAAAGCTACTGTATAAAAATCATATTTATGCCTAGCTTAAAACTTCAAATGCATCCTTACAAAGTTACAAAGGATCTTTTTCCAGAAAGGAGCGGGGGCGAGGGAAAAAAAGCAAACGAAGAAACAAGAACACCTTTCAGATCCCTTCCCCAATACATTCTTTGTTCAAAATATCTTCTTTGGAACCACCACCAAATGACTTTCTGCCACCCAGCAGAGGCTGGTGCACAGCCCGTGAGCAAGCTACCATCTCCAAAAATGGTTCTGTCCCTCACTTCAGAGTGACCAGCCTACTTTACATTTTGAAACAGCTAAACAACACAAACCAAGTCAGCTGAAAGTAGTTTTTACTTTAGACTACCATCAGGTGAAGGACTCCAAGCCCTTTCAGGAACTTTTAAGTCCGTCCTAAAAAATCTAGGTACACGCACGCACGCAAACACACGCACACTCACGTAAACCAAAACCAAACAGCCAAAGAAACAAAACCCAACCTCTCCCACTGGGATCTTCCTTGTGTAGATCATCAAATACTGGAGAGGAGTGGTGAAGTGACGATGCTGTACATACACTATATGCAACTGCATCAGAGTAAAGAACCCTTTGCTGTTCACCTGGGGAAGGAGAGGAGAAGGATGATTCCAAACTGCCTCTGTAACCACGGACTTCCAACCCAAAACAGGAGGTTCCAAGTGTGCCTTGCAGAGGGGCTCCCTTACCAACGTGTTTCTATGCAAATTTTACAAAAAGCCATGGAATAGAGGAACAGAAAGCAAGACTCAGGGAAAAGAGCAAAGCTTAGGAGAGCAGCCCTAAGGGATGAACACAATATAGGACAAGTCTCAGGAGACACGAAGAATTCAAGCAGCCAAGGCAGGGAGCATGAGAGAGCATCACAACTACAAAAAGTAGTCCATATAGACCCATTAGCTCTAGCCAACTCTTATGACCCATGTGCTGTGAGGAGAATTTTTTTCTTCCTAACAAATGTTACACTTTGTAAATCTATGATTTACATTTTGGTGTGTGTTTTGCAGTCACTAAAAAAAGTCCAAAACCCACAAAAAGGAAAAATTAAACACCTAGATCTGCGTGAGCTTGCAACAGAAATCTGGTGGTTTGGGTTTTTTCCCTTAAAATGAAAATGTCAAATTTTGTTGTGCACGAAGCACCCCAAAACTGTGTTGAAGTGATGCAAGTTTCAGGATTTATGCACTGATGTACTATGTGTCTTTAGTACACATTTCCTCCTAATACAAGCACTGTTTCTAGCTTAAAACAAAAATACTGAAAAATTAACAAATGTCATGACTGTCCTTTTCTTTTAATCAAATAGTCTGAAAAGCTAAATCATCTGGGGAAATACACCCAAACAAACTCGAACTCTCAACATAGCACAGAACCATATACAAAACTAAGCAGAGTTTTGTCAGAACATCATTTTAGCTGAAGGGAATTCTTTTCTGAAAGGAATGAGGAAAGCAGAAAGAAGGGGGGAAATGAGAGAACATATAAAAGTTCTGCTATAAACAAAGATACAGCTTTTTTGTAAAAACCTCAGCTGCCTTTAAAATGAAAAACCTCAAACTAAACCCCTCTCCCCCAGTTGCCACTCTGCTGAGACAGAAGTAGGGAAGGAGAAGGATGGGCTTTGCCAAGTAAGTGAGCAATCACAGCTACCTGTGGATAGGGCATGGGGAGGGGGGAAATAAAAAAAAAATGGCTAAAGCCACTTAAAAGTCACATGATTGGTTTGTTTTAAAGCAAGCAGGTCAATGTCATATCCACTGTTTCAAACTGCTTTGTTGGGAGAGGGGCTTAAATGATGTCGCTGTAGTCAGTCAGTGTGGGGTGGGGATAGATCTGGTGAGATTTTCAGGAGATCCAGTGGGGTCCAGTCTAAGCTGTGGTGCCTCTCAGGCAGCAGGACCAGCCAGGCATCAGAGGTGCTCCTAGGCCTTGCTCTCCTCCACTTTGACTGCCTGAGGTTTGATCGCTCCTGTGCGCACTGGCTTCATCTGGTTTGTGGAGGCTGTTTCTTGCAGCTTCACTGCTCCCAGATTGGCTTTGTTATCATCCACCCGCTGCTTTGCCTTTTGACACAAAAACCAAAGCGTTAGCTAGGACAGACACCTCTAGGCAGGCACAACAAGCAATCTGTGACCATCATCCATGCAAGACATCACATTTGCTCCTTCAACACCTCAAATTTAAGAATCTCGGTGTCTCACATATTTGGCAATGCAAGTAACTTATAAAAATTCCACAGCAGAACTCAGTAGATATTAGTAGAACTAATCTCTTTCTTTCAAATCACGCAGAATTACTCCTGGACTCACCCACCTACCCAGGGGAAAAAACCAGCTCCCACATGGAGCTTCAGTTACACAAGGCTTTCTGCCTTGCTGCCCCTCCTCTGCAGCCCAGGGCACAAGCACAACAGTGTAGAAGAGCAGGTATTTTCGGGCTGTACAAAGAACTCAGGTACACTACCTGTTGTACGTAGTGTCCTTGCACAGAGCCCATGCTCACTGCTGGTCCCGACGGCTTCCCGCTGGGGCTGGCAGAGCTAGGCCTGGAAATCGAAGAGTCGACAACATTCATGGAGTAAATTCTACAATGGAATGAGAGCCTTATTCATGTGTGAAAGGAACAAAGACAGCAAAGCAGCAATAGACAGGGCATGAGTCTGTGCTGTGCAGATCGGTGAACTCCACAGTCCAAACGACAACACTCGGGTCAGTTAGGAGAAAAAAAATAAACTAAGTGTCCCAAAAGCCTCAATGGCCTGATGTGTCTAGACAGGAGCACTCCCATTTTCAGGACCATGAATGTTTATTCAACGATCCTCAGATTTCCCACCTTCACAAGAACAAAAGCACACACCAATTCCAACGTGTCTTTGAGACTCAGTGAACAAGTAACTTCATGCACTTTCCAAAAAGCACCAGGTCAGATACACACACTGGCCCACGCCCAAAATGAAAGCCACAACCATGCATTTAGATACAAGTATTTGGACCAAAGTGAGCACATTCTAGACATGAAAACCTAGATGGATCTTGTACAGGGATGATGGATGCACCATGATGTTTCTCTCCCATCCTAAGGAGCCCAAGTTCTGCGAACGTCTCACCTGTACGCGTGTGGGGACGGTACAGACCCTCCGGAGGACATGCTCTGTTTACCATCGGAGAAATGAAACCCTTTCATTTCCATCTGGGAGGACTACAGAGGAAAATGAGTGAGAGAGAGTATCATCTTTGCATTCACAAATCACTCAGTACTTCATATATATGAACACTTAAGCCAAATCTTTGCCCTTCTCCCCATCATGCCCATTAAAAGAAGAAATAGCTTTCAGGTGAGGAAAGTGAGGCTTTTAAGTGAAATAATCTGTTTGTATTAAAGCACCAAGCCAGCAGCACAAGCAAATACAGAACCTGGAAGTTAACTGCTGTGCTCTCTTTCCCCTGTAGTAAGACAAACTTATGATATGAATCCATCAAACCAGACATGACATTAATATACCTACTCAAATGGACAAGCTTCACAACAGAGTGAAATATCTGGGCAGTATTCCAACTGTGTCTGGAGCTCACCACCCCTCAAGCACTCTGGGGAAACCTGTGTAAACATGTAATAAAACTGGAGACTCCAAACTGGATCAAGGCAGGATGTGGCTCCCTGGAAACAGAATGACGACCAGCAGCAAAACCTGAAAACTGCTGGCTTGCACTTTGGAGATGAGGGTTTTTCCTCCTTCATTTTAACAGCAATCCTTGGCTTGGATATTTAAGGATCCCAAACAAGCCATTCTCCCCTTTAACAAGCAAGGAGTAAAACTTCAACGCAGGAGGGGTTACTGAATGCCATGAGCAGCATCAGGAGTTAATCCTTACCTCCCTGCTGGCAGCAAGAACAGAAGGCTGGGATCCAGGAGGGAGGATTCTTCGGGGAGCTCCTACAGGCAGGTTTTGCCCCTGAGGAAGCTGGATGGACTGTGGCAGAAGCAGGGGCTGCTGGCCAGAGCCGTAGCGGGGCAGAGGCAGCTGGGAGCCAGGCACAGGCATTGTCAGCTGTGTGACAAGGACATGTAGTTACCTTAATGGCAGTAACAGTCTCGTGTTTGACATGCTGCCTCCCAATACCCTGAAAGCACAGCCTTGCCAAAAGGAAGCTCCCAAACAGTGCAGTCTGGAACGGAACAAATGCAAGTGACTGTAACAGAGGGACTTTCACACTGAAATGAATGTTCTGGCAGCACTGCCAACACCCTTATCAGCTGGGTTTTTAACATGCCATCAAGTTAGCCTAGCTGCCCGTGGATGGGGGCTTTCCTCCATTCCTAGAGCCCAGTCTCCCAGTCTTCCTCATGGTCACTTCATGTGTCTGTTTTCCCTTCGCACAATGGCAGTGTCAGACAGTGCAGTGTCAGGTGCTTTGCTTTCACCTTTGAAAACGTCCTACACTCTTATACCAAAACATTTTGAGGACTGGACCTGCAGAGAAAGCGATGGGGACCTCAGCACCATGTTTCACAGTTAGCTTCAAACCAATGATGGACATAATTAAGAGCAATTACAAAAAATATTGTAGCTTGGGGATGACGCATCTCCTGTTCCCTCTGATTTTCTCAAAATTGCTGTATTTGGAGGTTCTACCAACACTTTAGAATAAGTAAATAAACCAATCTAAGGCTGGCAAAAGAAACCAAGTTACTCCCTTATGATGGATAAAGCATTTCTTCAAATATTTAGTTTGCCAGTGTTCTCTGCATTTTCCTCACCTAAGTTACTTTCAGGATTAACTCTTTACGTCAGTCACAACACAAAAATCCCTCTGAAACAAAAAATAAACCTGAACAAGTTGCACAAGATAAACGTAAGATGAGTTTAATAAAATTATCAAATTTCTCCAGAGAACCAGAGCACATGCCCACAAACACAGCTATGCTCACAGTAGATTCAATGTTTTTATGTGAACCATGCTTTATTAAAACATTTTCACACATTGAAATTCCTGTTAGGATTCTGCCAAACAGATCAGCTGAAGTTGTAAATAAGACTTGGACGACAAATGAACTGAGAAGACGGATGAGCCTTTAATACAAGTTCCTAGTTGCCCTGGAAGCTGAGGTGATGGGAGAGATGATTGGGATTTGGCTCTCAGAAGAGGTGCTTTTAGGACAACCATTGCATCATGGCCTCCTATGCATGCAGCACTGGAAGGTTTGACTTCCAAGTGACGTCTCAGCAGGGACAGACAAGGTATTAGCAACCATCTCAGTAAATAAGGTGCTGCATATGTGAAACCATGGTTCACAGAACAGTGTCTTGGGGAAATCTTCCGCCTCTTTACAAACAGTTTAGTTCAGACAGACATGTTACAACCCATTCTCAAAAACAAGTGGCTGTGAATTAGCCTGGACCAAAGGAGTGGCTCGCCAGTCCTGCTCCTAACCTGTGTGAGCTGAGAGTCCATCATCTGGGAGGCTCCCATACCAGCCTGGTTTATTTGCCCCTCATAAACCAGTGCCTGGCTTCCATTCATGGGCTGATAGGGGGACCCAGACTGGGTTTTCACCACCTCCAAGGGCTGCATGCCTGGGAAGGCGGAATATGGAGGCTTCAGAGCAGTGCCTCCTGTCAGGACCATGGTGCTGGGCTGGGACAGACTGGGGTGCATGTACACCTGAGACCTGCAGGGAAAAAACAGGCTTCAGTCATTATGCACAAAACCTTTGGAGACTGCACAAACACACCCTGCCAAACCGTATAGCCTGCCATCAGTTCTCAGACAACTAAACTGACAGCTTAGAAGTAAGCTGTGACGCCACTTTCCATTTTAGTTACCAAGATTTTTTACTTCCACTCTTAAGCTTTTACAACCACGTCCTCGTGTTGCCAGAATATTCAACAGAACAACACTGTGTAGTATCTAATATTTATGTTTCAATATCCCACACAACAACCTGTGGATTAGCAGTTAAGGGAAGATTCAGGTTACCTAAAGTCTGCAGCAATTTTGCAAAGCAGGAAAAAATCAGATGTTAAAGATTCCAACAGCTCCAGCAAATAAAAAGGTTTTTTATTTTTAAACCTCAGTGTTTAGGGTTTTGAGGCACTAAGTGCTAATTCAGATTTTTCATTCTCATGCTCCCTATATTGGCACTGTTATTAGTGGAAGGAAACAGCATTTGAACAAAGGAAGATGAGTGGGATATCTCATCAATGTACACAGATATCAGGAACATAAGAGAGCAAGCCACAAGAAAAGGAAAACAGGAAAACAGTTACCTGAAGGGCTGTATGGAGCTGTACATCTCCTGGGACTGGGAAACAGGCAGCCCACCCCTCAGTCCAAGCTGAGCTTGGGCCTGTAAGGATGTGTGGAGGGAAATGGGAATCTGTTGAGCAGCAGCAGCCTGCAGAAGAAATTAATATGACTGAGAGGTACGAGAGGAGCCAGAAGCTCTCCAAGGCTGTTAAAAACCCATCAGTTTTCTGCATGAGTCAATCTGCAATGACAGTTCTGTACACTGGGCCTCTATCCAGCCCTGCATCATTCCCCAGAACAGCAGCACTGCCAGGGAAGACACTGCAAAGCCACCCAGAGGTTGATGCCTGCAAGAGGCATTTGATGGACATGAGGGAACCAACATGGTCCTCACACAGAGCAGGCAGTGACAATCCCAGCTCTCACCTGCCTGTACTCCACCTTGAAGGAGCTCTCCCCAGCCATATTAACACCCTATTTACTAGTGAAGTTACTCATTGTAATTGTAATGATGACTGGTTGGGGAATTTACTGAAAGTCACTTCACCTCACACAGGCCTCAGCATGTGCTTCAGTTATAGCCAGTCCAAGGGCACTGGTACAAAAGGGGAAGAACTCAATTCCCTCCCTTCAGTTTCACTAACCTCTGACACCCACTGGGAAGTAGCATTCAAGGAACCTAAAGGGAGCCACATCTAATTTCCTTTGGGCTATGAAAGTGAAAAATTAATCATTTCTTAATTGCCACTGTGAAGAACCCTTGAAACACCACTTGCAAGCTGTACTGCTCCCTTACCTGTTGGTAGCTTTGCTGCTGAGGTATCGTCTGAGGGACCAGGCGAGGCTGACTTGCAAACACATGACCATCCAGATACAGGGGTGGAATATGGTTACCTGGACATTAGAAAAGAGAGGCTGTAAATGCAAGGTACAGTGGACTGCAGAGATCTGCAGGTCAAGACTATTTCCTACCTCTCAGCAAGTTAAAACAAACATAGAACTCATTTAGAAGAGTCTGTAAAGCTCCTAAATCCACATACCAACATCAGCAATAGCAGGATTGCTGAGACCTAATCATACCTTTCTGTAAGAGGCTAAATGTAAACCCAGGTTTCCCACCTCCACAAAAGAGTCAGACAGTAGCAGTTCAGAAGTTGGTAACCTGTAATCTGAACTGAATGGCAGAAATCTGCTCTGCAATCATCTCATCTTTGCAGCTAAGAGGAAAGGGAAGAGCAAACATGGCCCCGACACTGGAAGATGAGATAAAAGCCATATTCACCCCAAGGGTGGCAGCAATTAGTAACTGCTGTGCCACTCCTGTGCTTTTGTGCAGATCTGAACCACAGGATTAAGCAGCAAGATTAGGATGGGTGAGGAAGGAAATCACCTGACTTGGAACAATCTGTTTACCAAGAGGAAGCTAGTAACAGTCACTACACATTTCACTTTGCTCTTGAACTGAGACATGAGAAAGACAGTGCATACGTGAGAAGCCCTTTGGGACCCAGGAGTCATCCCATGGAGAGAATCCCAGTACATTTCCTCTTTCCAGATGCTCTGCCTGATTATACACACTAACATGACTGAGTTAAGCTTTTCCTTTAGCTAAAAGACAGCAACATCTTCCCTCCTCCCACAGTTCTGTGAGCTGTATGCCAGTTGTTGTTTTGCTGTAAGCAAAAGCTGCTCAGAACCTGTGAGTTCAATGGCAAAACAAGCAGAGGAATGGCTGATAATATTAGGACTGTTGAAGCCTCTCAGCCATAGGTCTCTTCCCCTCTACTCTACTGGGCACACAGTAAAGGGTAAGCAAGATATATGGAGACATCAGAGACTTGCCACTATGCAGGGAAAGCTGTCTTTGTATTAAGCTTTCACCAGTCACATTCTTCCAAGTGGGGAGACAGCCCTTCTTTCTGTCTTGCTTGAGTTAAGAATCTGTCAAACACCAGCCTGCCAGTTACTCTATACAGAAGCTCTTCTCACCATGCTCTCATCTACTAGATCCAGAGGATGACTCCCAGATAACAATCAGACAACGCAAACGCTGCTGCAGTTTGCAAGTACCTGGAATAGATGCAGAAGGTGCTACAGATGCCACAGGCATAGGAGGCATAGAAACTCCACCAAAAGAGCTGTAGCTGACACCATTGGAAGCTCCAACACTGGAAGGGGGCTGGATGCCTGAGCCTGCACCTCCTGGGGAGTTCTGTTCTGGTAAACTTGGAGAGTTTTCCCAAGCTTTACGAGCAGACTCCATCTATGGAAACAAAGAACAATAACTACAGACAGTTCAAATGGGGAGGGCATTACCAAAGCCTAGAGATGCTCATCTGTGTCCTATGAGCTCAAATCCACTGCACTCTAGGCATAGTGGAAAGCTGGCAGGTCTGACGTTAGTGGGTTCTACATCAATCTGTAATGGACAAGAATCCTTCACAAATACTCAAACTCCTTAGTATTTGCTGAACTTCTTGGGTTTGGGGTGGAGGTGGTTTTTGTTTTGGTTTATTTGGTTTTGTTGTTGTTGTTTGTACATTTGGCTGGGTTTTGCTTGGTTTTTCCCTCTCTTTACACCACCAGGCTTCCCAGAATCCCTAAGCAGCCACCTTACCCAGTACTGAAATAGAAAAGCTCTGTTGCACTGGTTCTACAAATGGCAAGGACTTCTTGCATTCAAGACTTAAAACACACACCCCTGCACAACTTTCATGAAAGCTAATTACAGTTTAGCAATACCTAACAAAATACTCTGGGAAAGATCTCCCCACCCTCACTACTCTGCCCACAAAGACATGGTATCCACACACCTTCAGCTTCCTTACCTTAAGAGTAAGGTCTGCAGTGGGGAAGGACATGGGGTTCAGGCCGATGCAGCGCTGGAGGTGATGATCCCTTCTCAGGATGGGAATGGACTGCGTTAACCCTGCCTGAGGGGAGAGTCATCAAAGGTGAGTATTTGTGAACTCTTAGGAGAATGTTATGAGCCACCAAGGCTGATAGAGGTTCAGCTGGGCAGCTCCAGTTAAGGCACGTCAAAGAATTCAGTCCTCAGTGGTACTGCAGGAACCAAGTACCAAGTTCAATCCATTCTGCTCTTGCAATAAAGGAAGCTTTGGTTTTGTGCAAAGACACCCCTCTATGCTGAACTATAGCAGCTTTCACTTAAACATCAGTTTGATCCAGTAATTTCCATTTGAAGAAGAGTTCTCCTTCCTGTCCCACATTTAGAAACTACGTAAGTTTCAGACAAAACCTGTTTCTAAAACACCCTTTAAGACAAATCTACAAAATCAAAACCAAACAGCCTACAAACTTGAAGACATTTCAAAAGCAGCTTTGTGTGTGTCTCACACTGCTGTCTACAGCTGAGCTACCAGCTGAGCCTTCAGCATGCTCACTCTTTCACACAGAATAATGAAATACCCAGATGGCTGGAATAAGCTGGGAAACCTCCAAAAAGGCTTGACTACCACGTTACGGTCCTCTGTCTTGCTGTGGCAGATGAGGAAGCTGGGCAGTCTGGGTCTAAACATGTCACTATCTGCATCATGGCCATGTCCAACACTTGTGTGTCTCAGGGGAAGAAACTGGTCATCTCACAGATGGCCTTACACAGATCACAATGGTAATGAAGTTGCTCTCTACATCACTTCTGAGTCTGTGAAACTCATTTTACCAAGGTGTCTTTGAGATTTCCAGTTTGCATTTCAATGACACGTGCTGCCTAAGCATGAGATGTGATGTCAGATGCAAACATGCTTGCTCTCTTTGGAAGCATGTGAGATTTACCTAAGAAGTATCTTCAACAAATCAATGTAAAAAGAAAAAAAATACTTACATTACTGGCCAAGGCATCCTGCAATTTGGTGACAGGGTTAGCTGCAGTGCCAGAGGCAGAACCAGGTGGCAAGCTGAAGTCAGAGTCCTGAAAAACCAAAACACATAAAATTCAACTCTAAGTCCACAGGCCAGCACTCTGCTTTCCATGGTTAATGACTCTAGCCTGAATTATGACACTACAAAGTAAAGATTGATCTCAGTAAGCCTTGCTGGAAACAGAAAACACTTCTCAGCATTCAGCAGCAGGCAACCCCCAGAGGCACACAAAAGCTTGGCCGTGATTTTGTCCCTCACCTCTGTCACCACCCCAGCTGGTCCTCGGGACAGTATTTCCAAGCGGATACTACGTTTGCTAGGACATCCTCAGTACCTGGTCTGTATCAGTAATGAAATCTAAGGCAAATCTACAGCTGGAAGCGTCCTCTAAATAATCCTTCAAACCACTTTTCACGTCTCAACAACATCAAATCACCAAGAAGATAAAGTTAAATTCAATCCTCACTTTAGGATTTACTCCAAATTCAATGGGTGGCACAGGAAGTACAGAATCCACGTGAATTTCCACCCCATTAACAGGGGGAATATTCCCTTCCAGCCGTTCCGTTCCCTCCGAACCCTTTCTGTTTTTCAGGGAGCGTTCGTTGCCGATTGGTCCAGGCTTGTGTTCCTTGTTCTGTCCTGAGCCTTGATCTGAATCCTTAACAGGAAAGCAGAGAGGCTGAGACACAAAGACCAAACAACCCAATCTCAAGCCTTAAAAATGCCATCAAGAACAACACAACCACTTCACAAGGTCTCTCACTCTGCGCTCTGGCTTGGCTGCGAATCCAGATTACCTTTTTATCAGTTTGCTTCTGCACTTGCTCCTTCTGGCAGTCAGGCTTTGGGTCCACCAGGCCAGCCCCATTCATCTCCTCTGGTTTGAGGGTGCCATATGGAGAACTGCGCTGAGAGGAGGTCGCGGAGGATTCCCGAGACTCCGCACTCAAGTCAATGCCACTATCCCCCTGGCTGCCTTTAAATCCCTGCTATGCAAAGCACGAAATGTGTTAAAGCCCCGGACTCCAACCCAGCGCCACCGAGGAAAAAACATCCCAGAAAACAGCAAGACCACGTCCCTTTTTCATATCACCATCCTGGTTAACTGCAAAAGAGTTGGGCCTGACCTGCAGCACCCCTTGGCTGCTCCTTCAGCTCTACACAGCCCTGAGACAGGTGAACTGATGCACCAACCAGACCATGAATTCAGAGTAAGGAAATGTGTCCCACAGAACAACCAGGCTGAGATTGCCAAACTCACTTCAAACCAAATTTGAACTCCTGGTCTCCCAAAGGTGAAGCGTTCAGGAACTCCTCTGCCCTCCCTGTGTTAAGACTATAGCTACACACTGCTCACAGGCACAAGGCACAAACAGGACCTATGGGATTCCACCCTCCTTGACCAGTCTGCACCCAGTGATGAGCATAACCCTGGAAAAGCTCTATCACACAGTTACTCCAGATTTATACCCACACACAACACCAAGCAGTGCTTGGCTCTCTAGGTCAAGATTTGAACAGCATCAAGCTCAAATTAAAATTGCAAAGAGACAGTATAAAATGGCACAAGCAGAGCTGAGAGTCACTAAGCACAGATGGAGCAATGAGAAGCATAAAAGCCACCTGCATTAATACTTTATACACACAATACCTGAAGGGCACCTTAGGTGCCACTTACCTCAGTGCTAGACTCAGTACCATTAAAGGCATTTACGGGCTTGCTCCAGGAATCACTGCCAGGAGACTGAACGGAAAGTGCTGGAAGAGAATGGAGGGCAGGGTTCAGCTGCTTGAAACACAGCTGTGAGCACACTCTGTACACATTACACCATCAACCTTCCATTTCTAGACATAAGAAAGGGTATTTTCACCACCTCAGAAAGTTAAGTGTTGCCCAGACATCTGGGACATGATGCAGCAGAGAACACGGGGTAGGAGTGACAGTAGAGAACAGGGAGATTTCTTAAGGAACATAATAGGATAAAGGCAGGTCAGAGAGAAACAAGAAAAGTACTAGCTGTTCAGGGCTAGAGATGAGAAAATGTAGGAAAGCAAAATAAGAAAAAGTCTCAAGCAGATCCAGGCCAACCAGCCCTAAAATGCCGTACAGTAGCATCTTGATGTGAAATAAAGACCCAAAAAATACATTAGGAGACTGACATGGTCAGCAACAGGAGCTGGATGGCTGAACAGTAGAGCTTAGAACATGTCTGCCAGCTCCCCTCCCACTCCCAGCATCAGACAAGACAGGGTTGTCTCCTTTGAACCACAGACCCCATCCTTGCTGCACACCCCAGAGGACTCCAGCTCTCTGAAACCCTTTGGAACAAATAGACCCAAGCCTACCTGGGCTGTTGCTCTCCCAGATCTCTGTGCCCAGGCTGTTTCCAGACACTGTTACATCACTCTGCTCCAAGCACAGGCTGTTCTGCTTCTTAGCAAATCGCGGTGGAATGCGCGACTGAAGGACGCGGGCCTTGGCTGGTGCCTGTGACAGCAGAGGCACAGGTGTCACACCGGGAGCTTCCCCCAGTCACAGCCCTTTGCAGTGTGAGATTTTCTTCTGGCAACAACACAGTGAGAGTGCAAAGTCCTCCACTATTCCTGCTGCCCAATATCACACCAATTACAGACAGCAGCTGGCTGAGAGAGCCAAGCTGCTTTGGATGAAGAGCACTCTGGAAACTTAACTCCCAATTAACAATTCTGCTGCAAGCCAAGAATAGTCAGAAATCAAATTCTCCTTTTCAGACCAGCAGCCCTAAATTAGTTTCTGGGGCCCAATACAGGATCTGTACCACTTTAGCACTGTCAACTGTATGTTTTTCTGTTCATACAAACACTTTCTGGGGCCCTGTTTCTCTGACTGCAATCCAAACCATATAACAGGCCCAACTTTTGTGCCTCCCATTCCTCACCTGAGCAGCCTGTTCCTTCTTCCTTCGCTCCTCTTCCAGCAAACGACGCTGCTTTTTAGTAAGAACCTCAATGAAGCCTTCCCCTGCCATGGAACCAACTTCATTCTCTTCTGCTGTGTTCGACACCCGATTATCAATGATGGTACCTGAACAAAGCACACAGGGGAGAATACAGTGCATATGTGTGTGCATATAAAGCTTTATAACTGCAATATTTTAAACAGTGCGCTCCAAAGAGGATCCATGCCACAGTAAGTTCACCTAGCAACATCACAGCTACATTTTGAAAAAAAAATCATGTAGAGTCTGCTGATATCTACCAGCCACTTTATCTTGCAAGATTTTGCTGTCTCCTGTTTCAAGACGAGCACGCTTCAGCTAGAGAGCTTGGGAATGGGAACTGTATGATAACTCAGTTAATTCTCTTTCCAGAGATACTCATTTCTCGCCTCCCTGCAATTACCACAGCCTCAAATTCCCCACTCTAGATGCTCTCTCAATTTCCTTCACTCACCATAAATTTCAAGCCTAAAAATACATTAGCCTCTTAGAGAGAAATATAGAAATATTCTCCCGAAACACAAACTTCCTATAGAAGAGACATTAGAGACACTGTCAGATCCATCTGAAAAGCCTGCGTTTAAAATTTAACAACAATTTTACCGTATTTTTCTATTTAGATACACAAAAATTTTCTTGTTTCTGTAAATAAATTTTTAAAAAGCTTCTAAACTGATATTAAAAATTACACTGGATTGGGTAAGTCTGACTTGAAGTCAGCCACCATATGTTATCCCCTTAAAGAAGCAAAGGAATCAAGATACTCACTTCCATAACTCAGTTCAAACTGTGACAAGGCCTCTCCCTTCTCACTTGCTCTTTGTGCAGTGGATTTGTGCTCCTTCTCTGGCTTTTTACCTGGCCCCTCAGCACTCTCTGAGTTCACATGGGAGGCCCTATCCAAGCTATAAATGGAATGGCTGCTCCCACCACTGGTGTTGCCAAGGCCTCCTCCTTCTTCTGGAGACCTACAGGGAAAGGATTAAGTTTTGTCAGTAAAACACGAATAAAAGTGACAAGAAGAAAATGCATGAGGTGAATGTCCACTCCTTCAACATCTGCATACATCACAGATCAGGAAACAAGTTTACCTTTTGCTCTTTATCAGGGTCCCATTCTGCTGGCTCTCATATCTGGAAGCTGCTCCCACACCAGTCCTGACAGACTGCTCTGCAAACCCTGCTGGCTCAGCCTTGCGGCTCTGTCTCTCCACCAGCGGTCTCTGGCTTGAGAAGCTCCTCTTTGCCAGTTCCCTCTTCTCTCCCAAGCTCCCAGTGCCAAGGGCACCTTCCAGCTGGCTCTCACTCTCTGGAACTCCATCTCTTCTCTCCCGCCGCTCGCTGAAGTCACTGCTCTCAGACGCTGTCTCCCACTCCTCATTGGCATGGTCTGAAGAGTTCTGGTAGGACAGCTCAGGAGAGCGTCTGCCCGAGATGCTGCTCTTCTCTGCAGTGCCCAGCTTGGCTCTGCCTGGCCACTGGCTGGGCAGCAGATTAGGGCCTCCCTCCTCAGGGTTCCACTGCCCCACCGATTCCCTCTCCTGCCTGAGGCGCCTGAACCGTGGGGGCTTGTCCTGGCGGGGAGGACGCCGCCTCCGGAAGGGCCTGTTCTCTATGTTTTCCTGATCCGCTGAGTAATCCTCCTGGAAAAAGTGCCTTTTGTCATCCAGATGACTCTCATCAAAAACCCGGCTGGAGAAGGAATCCGTGTGTTTGTAAGAATCCTGAATGTAGTCCCTGTCAGACTGCTGCCTGCTCCCAAAAGTGTCTGATGGAGAAGTGTGGCTGTACTCCTGCCACCCTCCTCCCCCACTCCTGCCTTGCCACTGGGTGGGCTCCTTACCCATGAACCCCCTTCGCCCATAGCCAGAATTGCTCAGTCTTGGTGGCAGTGATCTCCCAAAGGCTCTTGGTGCCCTCTTAGGATCCAGGCTGTTGTGATCATCTGAATAGATTTTGTTGGACCTCCAAGACTCTTTGAAGTCTCCCTTTTTCAAATCGCTGTCCTCCCTGTCCAGCACAGAGCCTTCATTGCTGTTCTCTGAGCCCCTCTGCCGGCGGCGCTTGGGGAGCTCCTCGTACTCTGACCCCTCACTGTGTGTCTCGCTGGCAATCCGGCGCCTTGGTTTGCCTCTGGGGAAGTCCTCTGGCTGGTTGAATTCCCGGAGCCCTCGGCCCCGGCTGCTCCTCTGGTTGTTGTTGTTGTTGTAGACCCCCCTGCTGCTGACAACTGTGCCTCGGCCTCTGAAAGTGAACTCTCTGAAGCCTCTCCCTCGCCCACGCCCTTGACCTCTCCCACCAAAGGCTTGCTCCTCATCAATGAAGATCCAGTTGTTTCTCTTCGTGGGAGGGAGATCGCTGCTTTCTCTGGATAGTTTGTTCTCCCAGGTTCTTTCTGGCTTCTCTTCCTCCTCCTCCTCCTCTTCTTCCTCCTGGGATTTCTCAGCCTCTCGTGCAAGGCTGGTTTGGGAAGAACCTTTGTCATCCAGCAGGTAACGTGTGGAGTTCAGCAAGGCAGCAGAGTCATCTGACTCATTTTCTCCCTTCTGAACAGCTGCCTTCTCCTTCAGCGGGCGTGAGCTGTCCTCTCCCTCCAGCTTAACCTTCTCCATCTCCTTCTCCTTCTCTTCCACCTTGAGGGCTTTCAGGACTGGTTTTTTAATGGGGCCCGACCGCCGTGTCCTCGCCATTTGCTCCTGGTGCTGCCCGCTGGTGTTGCGGCTCTCAGGAGCCCACTCCGCTGCCTCTTCAGTGGCCTGTTTGGTGCTGGCTCCTTCTTTCTTCCATGGGTCTGCACTGAACGACTGCTCCTCCCGGGGTGCTTCTTCAGCAACTTCCGCTGCTGTCTCCGCAGGTTTCTGATGGTGGCTGATATCCCAACCGTTATATTCAGGCTTCTTCTCTGCTTGGATAAAATCAGGCTCGAGGGGTGAACACCTCAGGTTCACATGGCGGCTGCCAGCAGGACAGGCTTCCTGCACACTCTCCTGATGCTGGAACAAGAGATCCTGGCCTATCCTCTGAGAAGACAGGCAGCTGTCAAAGTCTGCTTGGGCCTTCTTGTCAAAAGCATTCAAATACTCCTCCCCTCTCTCCTCAAAGAGATCTCGCTGAGTGCTCAGACTCTCCGGCCTGCCAGAAGCAGAGTAACTTTCATTCCTGAGAACAAAACAAACAACAAAGGAAAGTCAGGTAATGCAGAGCACAGCACATCTCCAAGGGCCCAGGCTGGATACAAGAGGTGAAAAGAAATAAACTGAAGTTTATGCTAAATCATGAGGCAATGAACCTGTAAATACCAAAATGTTGGCCAGAGCTTCTGTGGCCCCAGGCTGCACTGCCTGGTTTGCTACATCAATGCATGATAAAGGAAACTGTTCCCATGATGGGCAGCAAACTTAAGAAATGAAGGGAGATTTAACCTCCAAAGATCTGGAGATCTGAAAACAAAGAATTGGTTTTAGAATGTCCAAAGAAAGTAGGATACGAACTAGCAAACATCAGAATTTTTGACTCACTGTTTTTTATACCTTTCCATGTAGATGACAAGCCCCCCTCTCCCTCCAAACAGGCTCCAAGCTGGTCAGATAGAAAACTTCTCAATAGCTCGGTCTGTAAACACCTCCACAGCTAAAACACTCAGGAGTGTAAGGGTGCTCCCAGATCAGTACCCAGGCCGGTTCACAGACATTTTCAGGCCAGCTCTACACCTGCTTTTCAGTAGATGGCTTACAGCAGCACCTCCCATCCCAGCATGCACAAGGACAGGGGAATCCTGCACTCACCTGGCATGCAGCCCCTCCATGCTCATGTTGTCAGCCTGCTTTTGATGTGACAGGGAGTATCCTTTGCTCTGCAGGGATGTGTAGCTGTCCTGGCCCCACACTGCCACAGGATCCAAGGGAGCAGTTTTCCTCTCTGCCTGCCCTGCCTGACAGTTCTGATCTTCAGACCGACAGCTGCTCCCACCAATGGAGTCCTGTTGAATCATGGGCTTCATAATTCCTGCTCACGACAGAGTTCATGCCATTAGTGCTAGAATTTCACAGACAAGAAGAATTTAACAATCTCCTAGCTTGACTCCCCTTCCTCCTCGGGCAGCAGGCAACTGCAGCCATAGAAATCCCCCTTGTAAAGGGGAGCCTGTGCTTGGAAAATGCACAGCTGGGAAATACACCTGGAGTGATACAGAAGATGACACAGCTCTCAAGAGCCCTGCCCACACAGACACTACACAGCATCACTGGCTTGGGATCAAGCAATCCATAAACTCCAGGGAATGATTTATACACCCTGATGTTTACATTCACACCTCTGAAGATTAGTAACAAGACAGGAAGGTGCAAAGTGCACACAGTTCAGGAACTACAGGGTTTCCCCATCACATTTCCTAAAGGGGGTCTATTAAAATTTCACATGATTGGAGTAACTCCAAAACTCATCCTTCTCCTCCAACAAACAAGATCAGTGGATCTGCTACCCTTTCCTCCAGGGGGCAAGTTCAGTCACACCCACTGAGGTCACAAAGCAGTCAGGGAAGGTCTCCCACTGCAGTGCAGAGAATGGATAGACACAACTCCACATGTCCTCCCTCCCAGTCTCCCACCACTTCCCATTCCATCAGCTTTTTAAACCCCAGAGAAGGGATGCCAGCCAAGACACACAGAGCTGAAGACACACAGCAAACTTCCAGACATGAACCAAATCAACAGCCAAGATAAATACTGACAAGATCTCACCTGAAGGGTGAAGGGCTGAAGGGTAGAAATCCACGGGGGTGCGACTCTGGGCCATGCGAGGGTCCATGTAGGAGGGCATCATCATCCAGCGGGGATCGAAGCCGAGCATCTGCGGGTGCGGCGGGTAGAATGTCCGCTGGGGATGGGAGTGGGACGGGGGAGGATAGACCTGCTGCTGCCAGTGCTGCATCTTGTACAGCTGCTCCTGCAGGGAACAGGATGGATCATTGGACACAGCTGTGGTGCCAGGAATCACACTGACAGACTGGTCAGCCAAAGGAAAACACATGCCATCCATCAAAGGCTCAATCCCTAGTCAGATGGAAGGGTGGAGCGAGAGGGGTAATACACTACCAACTGGGAATGTGGCAGTTGTTATTCTGTAAATACCAGAGCAGCCAGACTATCCCAGCACTGTGGGCCAGGCTATGTGGCCCAACACAAGGGATCAGCTTTAAGACCACTATTTGCATCTTCTCAACACTCCTGTGAATACAGGACAGCTTCCTGTCAAATGCCACTTCATAACTGGAACCAAGTATTTTAGAAGATGTTGCATTTTTCAGGAAATGCATCTCTAATTTATTTAGTGTGTATATATATTAGTTCCACCCCTGCTTTCTTAACAGATTAGATAAAAACAACCTCAGCCACATTAAGAGAGCTATTAATATTTTACAGTGTTTCCTGGGCATCCTGCAGAGACAGGCTGGCACTTGGAGGTTGTTTCCCCATCACCCACACGGCCAAGTCCACCTTCCCTTAGCTGAGGACTGTCATGATGTTAATTTGATTTGACATTTAACTTTTGCTGAAGGTCCAAAAAGAATATATATTTGAAGAGAGTTTTGTGTACTGAAGAAAGCTTTCAAACACTAAACAGCTCTAATTAACATGAAATGCATCTACTTACTTGTCAAACATGCCACCATATTTTTTTGCTAAGCTTACAACAGTGTCAGATACTGTAACTGTTTATTAAAAAAGCCAATCATCAACTGCAGAGCAAAAGAGACACCTTCAAATCTGAATCTGACACATCATTACAGCAAGGAAGGCTCTGATCAATGCAGATTGTATCTACATTGTCTAGTTCTCTGGTACCTTGGAGAAAATATTTCCTTCACAACACCAACACTTTTCCATTTTTTTCTTTTCATGGAGCTACCAAAGCAGCAATACAAGCCAGCCAAAACATGCACTGCCTCATACTAACATCACAGAGGATAAGAGAAAATAAAACTTCACGTTCTTCCAGCAGCAATGACCTGTGGTATTATTAGCATGACAGCAAAGACATCCATTTCTTTTTAGTTTAAGAGCATCTCTTTTCAAGAGTAACATTAAGCATTTGCTGCTGTACATCTGAATCATGAAAATGTCAACTGCCAAGCAACGAGCACAGGGAACATCCATAAAAGAGCAATTACTGAGCAAAAGCCAATTGTGAGCTCTCCACTAAGATCTGCAGCAGTGTTGATTATATCCCATTTCAAGTGGTTATTTTATGAAGAATGGCAATTAACTTCACATTATCTGAAGCCTGAATACTCTGTCCCCTGGTTAGGCTCTGCTGCCCTACAGAGGCAGCAGAGCTGCGCAGCACGTATGGTACATACAGCACTCAAAGGTCAGGCAAGAGCCAAGATGCACAAAGCAGTTCAGCTGATGTCTCAGTGCCCCAGAAGAGTTTTCAGTGCAACAAAAATTAAACATTAAAGACCAAACACTTTTATGGTACAAAGAAAACAGTGATCTGAAAGAGCCTCACAGAAAAAATCCGAGCAGGTATTAGATGAGAGCAGAGCAAAAGACCAGCTCTCTGCAAAAGCAGGAGGTGGAATGAGAAATGTGCCACTCCAGAACTCCCTCCCAGTCCAGAAGCAACTTGCCAACCTAAGCACAGTTTGGCCCTAGCAAGCAAATGGCTGCCCATACCTACAGTGGTAAGGACACAGCAAGTGCTGAGTGAAATGGAAGCAGCTGAAACCCAAGGGTTTTCCCTTCCCTTGTCCTGTGTACTCAGCCACTGCAGCAGTGCTGAAGAACAGCAGCTCATCTTGTGCCAGATAGTAAGCAGAGATGTTCATCAGGTTGATGAAGCTTCAGGAACAGAAGCTTCCCTAGGCTGGGCCTACACAAGCACCAAGACAGCCACTGATGCGGTTTTGCATGTGGGAACATCCCCAGCTTCTCCTGCTCATGAACATTTGCAAACCAAAGCTCTGCCACAAACCACACAGTTCTAAGAGTTTCCACTGTCAGATGTCCAGACAACCATGCAAGACAAGTCAACATTTCTGATAGCATTGTATTTTTCTCCCAGGCAAGTGACAAATCTGGCTGAGCCCTATCCACAACAGCTCCAGCATCACAGGGTGGAAGGAAAACACATGTAGCCCACACAGTGGTTTAGTGGGGGTCCAGAAAATGGGTTGTGAGCCATTTACCTGCTGCTGTTGTTGCTGCTGCTGCCTCTGGAATCGTGGGGGAAGAGACTTCTGGTATTTGTTGAATTCTTGTGCTGGCGAGGGAGCTTCTCTGAGCTCCTCCTCACTGCTGCTTTGGGCTGCTGCTGGTGGAACAGGACTCTCCTCTTCCAGATAGCCAACAGAAGTATCCTGCGTGTGAAACTCAGGGGTTGCTGCAGAGAAGAAAAAAAGCCCTTAGGAGCCTGCCCATGACAGAGGTGGGACTGCACCACCACCACACAACACATACAGATGTGGGCATGTCCTGATTGCAATTACATGGCTGAACCTTGCTACAATCAAATATAGAACATCCTTTACCTTGACAGCCCTATAAAGGGGTTTGTCCATCTTGTTTTAATGATAAATTCTGAGATCCTCCTTTGCTATCAGCCTTCTGCTTAAGCACTGGGGAGAAAGTCCTTTTCCCCTGTTAAACCTGCCAGCACTTAACTGGTTTTCTGATCTATGGCCACAAGCACTTAATATTATCATCCAATCATGAGAAGCCCATGAGGCACATTCCAACGAGGTCTCTGCTAGCACAGCTCACTGAGCACAGATATAGGCACCTAAAGAAGTTTGCATTTATTTTAATAGCTTTTTTTTTTTTAATTTCATCAACCTTTGTCAACAACACAAAACACTCTGCAGAATACAAGCAGCGGCTGACCTCTGAAGGGCAGCTGAAGAACTCTCTGAACACTCCCTCCCAGGAACCACCCCACTCCAGGTAAGAGACCAGCACAATGGCCAAAAATGCACTTATTACAGGGTGAGGTAGGCAGTGTTTCTGTACCTTTACGGAAAGCATGGCCATTCTCTTGTGTAGTGTTTTTCTCTGTGCTGGGAGGTCGCACATCTTCATTCTCTGTGTGTTTCTGTGTCTCCCCACTCTTCTGAGCCAGTTTGCATTTCTGATCAAGTTGCTTGAGCTTTGCAGCACAGGCTGCCAGGCGCTCCTCCCTGGCTCGCCTCTCCTCCTCCTCCCGTCGCCTCCTGGCTCTCTCGACAGCCTCAGAGATCTCAGAGTGCACAAACTTCTGCCTCACAGGCACCTTTTCTTCTTTATCCTCGAGGGACTGCTGTCTGAGAACACTTCCCAGTGCGGGCTTCTGCCAGAGAAAAAACATCCCCCCATCAGCATGACCCAACCAGCTCCTCTACGTTCAGATCTGCATCCCATCCTGAAGACTGAGTCCCTCCCCTCTATTCTCAAGCACAAATCCCCCTGTTACTGGAAACAGTTATTGCTATTTGGTTCAGTAACTCCATTTTCTCACTGACAATCGCACTGTTCTGGACCAGCTTCAATTTCTTTTCCCTAGTGTAAGTGCTAAGCAGATAGATTTTACTCAAGGTGGATATAAACTAAGAATAGAGAAATTCATCAGCATCCCATTTCCAATAAAATGTCAAACTGGCCTCTTAAGGACGGTGATGGGCTTTCCAGCTCATCCACATGACTTCAGCCTACCTGGTATTCTGAGGCAGAGCTCCAGCCATTCAGCTTCCTCGGAGGCTGCTGTGAATCCTGAGCTTTCCGGACTGGCCGGGACGAGCCAACTGAATCATTCCAATTCTTTCCTTCCTCCAAGGTGTGCTTGACATCTGCACTGTCTGCAGAGCTCAGGGACAACTGTCGCTGCCTTCTGGGATCCCAGCTGTTCCTGTCACATAAACAGCTTTATTATTGCATTTGCTGCTTGCCTCAAAAAGCACTTGCAGCCTGGTCATGTGGCAAAGGAACTGACTCTAATGAAAAGGAAAGATTACAAAAAACCACCACAACAAGTGATGTGCTTCTCTTAAGGTGCAAAAGGATCAACTCCACTATTGTGAAGCAGGATAAAGGTGAGAAAAGACGAGGAAAAAAACCTGGTAAACTGACAGTCAGCTGCTAGACCTACACATATCCTTGAAGACCACTCAAACATTGCCCAGAAAAATCAACGAAGTCACAGCAACAAATCAGAGGGATCAAGATTCCACATTTAGAACAAGTTTTTAAAGATCTTGGTATTGCTCACTTTTACTGAAACAACTGTAGGTGTGAATAGAGTGACTCCTTACCACTTCTGTGGTCGTCCATCTTTAAGAGTTTCTTCCTCTTCTTCATCTTCACTAAACTTTAGTTTCTCAGAGTAATCTACTTCATCATGAATGCCTACAAAGGCAGCAAGGGAGAATGGATTTATCAGAGGAGAGAAACAGGTCTCTTGTCCTGATAAAGCTTATGCCTCCCTTTAGCACTAAATTACAGGACACACAGGCTTGGCATGAACTACTTTCAAAGCCAAATGTCCAGCACTGGTCCTTGAAATCAAAAAATGGCTTGGGTGGCAAGGGACCTTTAATGTCATCTACCAACCTCCCTCAATGAGCAGGGACAACTTCAACTAGATCAGGCAAGAAATGATGTGAGCAGTGTGGACACACTACTGAACAGCTGGGCTGGTCCCAGAGGAGGAGCAGCAAACAGCCTGGGAGTGGGGGGCTGCAAATGAGGAAGTCACCAAGCCAGACTGTACATCAGAAACTGAATGCCATGACTGAAAAGGCAGGACTAACTCTCCCTCCCAGCACCCACAGTGCTATCCCCTCTTGCTGTGCTTGGTGTTTTCAGATTTTAGGAGTCTTCAGATCCAGTTCCTTGAGCACAATGTGATGGAAGGATCAGAAGGATCCATTTGTGTCATCATTTACACCAACAAAAATTTCACAACTGCACAAAGCTCAAGCATGAAGGCACTTTACCAGCCCATCCATCATCTGCATCATTGTCCAGTTCATCCAGCCCCTTCAGGTTCTCTGCATTGATGATGGTGGGCCGAGGCACTCGCTCCATCTGCTGCCGAATTGGGCGTGTTGGGCGAGACAGGCTGAGCCTGTTCTCTTTTCTGTAGGAAAACACAGAACTGGTCAGAAAAAGCAAAAAGAGAATCAAAGAATGCAGAGCTGAGATTGTAACATTGAATCAGTTCTTATCAGCTATGCACTTATATACTATGGATCCCAGTTTCCTTCCCCATCCAGCAGTTTCTTTCCCTTGTCTACCTGGTACTACTTCCTAGAACTTCAGATCAGAGCTGCAACCCCTCCAGTCCGGGATCACACGCCAATTCCCATGTCCACCTTCTCTTCAGACATGCAATGCTCACAGCCTTGCAACATTTCAGTTGCTGTTGTAGCTGGAGAAAAGCACTGCCACCTTGGGTAACAAACAGGTTTCTCCTTTGGTGCCTGCAGCTTCACACATGCATTGCCTGAATTCTTGCCTAGTTTAGGGTTCATGTCACACCCTGAACCTGCCTCTCAAATGGGAAAGTGATGGCAGCCTTACCCATCCTGGTCATTCATCTGGAATTGTCTGAAAGGTACCCGGGGCTCAAGCCGAAGCTGAGGAACGGGGAAAGACCCTCGGTCCAGCGATGCAGGGGTCTCAGATGGCTGTTGTGGACACATCTAGAATGAGACAAAGCAGAGTAACCTGGTTTTTCTCCTTGCCACAGGAAGGTTTACCCAGATTAGGTTACAACGTGTGCACGATAGCTGCACTCACACAAAGGAGAAACAAACATTTCACATCTGGCTGCCCAACCGGCCACATGCTAATGGTTCTTGCTCCAGCTCCAGAGGGAAAGGGACAAGTTCTCTTTGGGCAGAGCAAGGCTGTGCTACGCGTCAAGAGAAGGATCCCTGAGCAAGCCCTGGCAGCCAACTTAGAGTCCAGAAAACACATCTCAGGTGACTTCAACTCCCCCCTACACGCACACCCCGTTATCATCATTCTGAAGGACATGACAAAGGTGTGGAGAAAGCATCACTCACAAAAGCAGGTAGCATATCATGGTATGTGGGTGGCTGGTAGACGTTTCCCATGAACTGCGAGGCCCCTTTGCGGACAGGCTGAGCTGGGCGGAGAGACGGCTCCTTGGGGTCGCTGGCGCTCGCCGAGGAGGGGGCCCCGTCTCCAGTGCTGGAGGTCTTGCTGCCCAGCTCAGCAGGGGAGGCGGTCAGAGATGTGGCAGAGGTGACGTTCCTCCCACCGCCCTCCCTCCAACTGGTGACATCTGGAAAAGAGGTAATTATTCTGTTAATATTTGTAAACGCAGGCACCACTCTGCCAGAAATTCTGGAAACCTCAAGTACTCTGGTCAAGCTCTAATTACTCCAAGGGTGTAGAAAAATATCAAGGACCAAGAAAAAAAAATCCAACTGTGTTTATTTTCTTAAGAGAGGAGCAGCATCAGCTGTTACTAAGTAATTGCTGCACCAGTGACCAGAGGTGCCCTTATTTGTCAGTAAACCTGAACTCCTATCAGAGTGCTCCCCATCTCCACAGTCCTTACCCTGCAGAATGAAGGCCAATTAGATGCAAAAACACTCAAAGACAAGCCACATTACCCACACACTAATTTCACTGTGGCTCCCCCAGCCCAGGAAGAGGCCTGCTTTGCAACATCACACATCAAATTTTACTAAACAGTGTAGTAGATGACAGTTCATATTTGACTGTCTGGACCACAGAACATCAGCACCATATGCCAATCTGTGAGCATCTGCTAAGCAGCCTGACACACGTAAGCTCTTAAGAAGATAAAAGGAAATGTAAGGATGGAGCTCTTGGTACTACTGTGAACTGGCCCCCCCTGCCAAAAACAGAGTCAGTGGGGTTACTGAGCTGGGATGAGGCAGAAAGACACAATCCTTCACTCACTCTGGGGGCGGAGGCTTGGTCCTGGCCCATACGACGGATCTAAGGCGCCCTTTTCTTTGCCAACCTTGTCCTGCTCGCCAGCTGCTTTCAGCGTCGGAAATTCCTCGGGAGAGAAGGATAACAGTCGGCTTGAGGCCCTTGAACCTGTCAGACAAATAAGTGTGGGACTCAGAGAAGATCTTTCCACTGTTTCAACTCCCTTATGAGATCAGGCTGGAAATGAGTTTCCTGGGAATCTGGGCCTCTGCCATATTTAAACCCGAATTACTATCGTACCAGCACCTCACTTCACATCCCCAACACTCTCAGACACTGTCACCAACACGACAACACATGTCCTCATCCAGCACTCCCACACTCGGGATCTTCATTTAAATTCTCACATTCAACGATGTCACTGAACTTTCTCAGCTTCCAATTATTTTCATGAAGTACAGACTTCAGACAGAGGCAGAGATATGAATTCTGCAATATCACTCATAAATGATACGCTGCTATCAAATATCTGACATTTCTATTCAGACTCTTTTTGCTGAGATCTCACTCTGCCAGGGAAGTCTATTGTTAAAATTCCTGTTGATGTATCAGTGAAACACCACAGGTAAGGACAGATGTTCTATGCTCTCCTCCCTGCTGCAACATTTTCAAGATGCAGATCACTGACCAGATGAGGCCAGGTTCATTTCTAGTCACTGGCAAATTGTCTTGCTGAGTCATCAGTCACCCCAGAACAGTTCTCTGTCCATTCTAAAGATCTGCCAGTGACTGGAACACGAAACACAGCAATTGCCTTAAATCTGTTGGCAAGATAACACTGAAAAAAAAGGATATTACAAGCATTACTGTACTGTACATTAGATACTGAATGCCATGACTGAAAAGGCAGGACTAACTCTCCCTCCCAGCACCCACAGTGCTATCCCCTCTTGCTGTGCTTGGTGTTTTCAGATTTTAGGAGTCTTCAGATCCAGTTCCTTGAGCACAATGTGATGGAAGGATCAGAAGGATCCATTTGTGTCATCATTTACACCAACAAAAATTTCACAACTGCACAAAGCTCAAGCATGAAGGCACTTCACCTGCCCATCCATCATCTGCATCATTGTCCAGTTCATCCAGCCCCTTCAGGTTCTCTGCATTGATGACGGTGGGCCATTACACATTAAAAGAATTGCTTTGTTTGAGAACTGTTTCTTAGTGTTACTTGGCTAAAGCTCTCTTAAAAAGGGTATTTCAGAATTATATCAGAAGTATCAGAAATGAATACTGAAGATTTGACAAGAGTCACGTATCTTTCTCCTTCCTTGCCCTGAAGAATCAAGACACACTGGATTAAGTAATTTTTACTTTCTGGAACTTGCACGCTGCACAAAATCTCCCATGTGAAATCTGCAGGAAAGACTGTGCAACAGCTGCACAAAACATCTTACATTTTACACAGATGAAAATACTTGAGAAGGACATTGCCTAAACACATTGCAAAGTAGCTAAGACTTGCTGAAGAGTTCTGATTTTTACTGAACAAGACTGTCACAGGTAAGTGTCTTTCAGGGGACACATCTACCCCCAGGTAAGGCTGCACCATGTAAGGACCATTTATGTGCAGCCATTAACAATTTGTACTCTAACCCTAAGCAGCACCACACTGAAAAAAAGTTTGGTGCCCCCTTTTTTTTTTTTTCTCCAAATATCCTTTATACGAAAACACAGGCATGGTGAAGTCTGTAATTAATTTATTAGATCCCATTTCTTCAGGATTCACCCTCCAAAAGAGATTTTACAGTTCTAAGACTTAAAAAGAGCAAAAGGCAAGAGACTCTCCTCCTTGTCTGTAATATCTGAATTAGCTTAGAAGGAAAAACAATTTTTCAGTGCCACTAGAGAAGAGGTACAAGCATGGAATGGTCTAAGAAATCCTTTCAGACAGATTTCTGATGCTCCTGTGATTCAATTACCTTCTAATTAAGCTGCTCTTAGCCATATAGGCAACTGTTTCCTTGGGTTGAGAATTCTGTATTATTAAGTGTGACCGAGAATGAGTTTTCAAAAAGTCCTTTAAGAACATTGTTAGATGATCAGATTTCAAAATGACTGTACAGGAGGTCTACACAGCAAGACTCAAGAAAGTACCAATTATGCAAACAAGACAGTCTTTGCACTGGCCACCAGCCCCAGGGAAGTACAAGTTTCTGCTTCAACACTTAGCCTTTGAGAAACACCCTCTCAATTAAGGGCCTCACTTAATTTCAGGTAAACTTGTTCCCTCTGTTTCTGCAATCAGCAGTTGTATTAGTTCTTTCAAATCTCTCTGCAATTTCACTGGACAAGTGAATGGTTCCAGGTCTGTTCACATCAGAACAGTGGAACTGAGCTGTTATTCTCACCGTGGTTTTAATGGTACTACTCAGTGCAGCTGGAAACCACCTCCTGTGTGGAAATGGATGCATGTGAAGACAACTAAACTCGCAATTCATGTTAACACTGCTTCAGGATTCTCAGCCAAGCAGAAGCCATTAGCAGCACAGTCACTGAGGGAGACTTAATAGCAAGGTCTCAGCCAATGTGTAGGTGAGTGCACCCTGCAGCAGCTCCATTGCAATTCCCTTGGATCATGGATACTGTACAAGAACATTCCAGCCTCATTTCTGACTACCCAATTAGGTGAAGATCCCCTTGCTACTGCCCACAGATATGCCTACATTTCCCCTCTCCAATGTTCTTTCTTTCTCCTCCTCTTCTAAACCAACCCCTCCCCTATTTCAGTGTTTACTGCACCTTTGTTACACACTGCTCTAGGCTGACTAAAGATGCTCATGATAGGGGCAAATGTTTCCTCTCTCCTTCAGAACCTTCCCCTTCCAGAAATCCCTGCTGCATCCCAAGAACATAATTTGCTCTGGTTCAATGTGGCCATGAGACACATTCTGTTCAAGCCACCTCTTTTGCTGGCAGTCCTGAACTGATTCAGCTGCATCATTCCAGCCAACACACCACACAGACTAGAAACAGGACTCAGGAGGTCTCACTGCCATTCTGCACCAGGCTGACAGTGAAGGCAGGAAGAAATGGAGTCCAGCCCATCTCATGTCTGTCTGAGAAAAGCAGGCACATACCAGTTCTGTTTATCATACTCACCACCTTCTCGTCCTGCTGGCTTTCCATTCAGCTGTGCCCATGACTTTGGTCCACCTGGCACTGAATTTGTACTCTGAAAACAAAACAAAGCGAAAAGAAACCTCAATGGATCAGTTAAGATTCATGACTGTTTCTCATTTCCTGGCTGGCACGTGCTATGGTTCAGGCCTCCAGATCACTCAGATACCACAGCTTCAAGCTGGGGCTACAGTCAGCTGTTTCCTACTCCAGTGTATGACAATGCTACAGTAAAAATCCTCTGCTCTGCCCTAATCCTCTCCTCTACCCATTCTCACCAACTACTTCCTCAACTGGTACTCTCATCAAGCTTTCCTTTTGTTCTGCTGCATTTTCCCAAATGGTCTCCTTAACCTTCCAGATTTGTTCCACACTACCAGCTTGAAGGCTATCCTACTTTCTCATGCATTAACCACTCTACTCCTCTTTAAAACATAACTCCTGTCCAGATTTCCCTGAATCTCAAGGCTAAGAATCTTTATTAAACCAGAAGTGTGAAATCTGCAACAAAACAGGGGGCCAGGTCCTTGCACTCTCTGGGACACCTCCTTACTCTCCAGTAGCTTTCTCAGATCCTAACACTGGCTACTTCTCCCTCATGACCAGACCTCTTCCCATCAAGTCTCATCATGCTGAGAGCAAGAGCTACATCTGTTGTCACCATGTACGTCTGAATTACAACCAAAGCAGAATAGTTTAGAAGTGCTAACCAGCCATCCCACATTCCAGCCATTCTTTCCTAGATTGCAACTAGACTTACTGCACACATTTGGGAAATATAGTTCTGGGTATGTTACTTCTGTAACTGCAGCACAGTGCTCCTGGTGCACAGCAGCTTGGACTCAAGAGAGTCACTTCCACAACAACTGATTATACAGGAGCTTTTTCTTAAGCACAAGGCAACACAGGCAATTAAAACCCTCAAGCTGCTTGGGGACAAGGGAAGCAAGGTGGCAGTCAGAGACTGCTGGTACCTACCTCCTGACTGATTGACTGTGTCGGCTTCTGTAAATTGGAGACAGATTTCTGCAAACCCTGCTGCGGCAGCGACTCCTGCAGCTGTGCAGCCGTCACACTGGAACTAAGCAGAGACAGCAGAGGTGAGACCAAAGGGGAAGGAAGGCAAGAAGACAACTTCTGGCAATATGGCAGTTGCTAAAAGATCAAGCCAAAACATTGGCTCTATGTTGGCACAGACAATAGAGAATTGATTGCTGTAAGGTCTGACATTAAGCACAGCAGTGCACAACCACTGCTGCCTGCCTGACAAAACTTACCAAGGATTCACTCTACCCACCTCTTTTGGTCTGGCTGATCCTGCTTGTTTGCCCATCCTGTACCGTCTTTGGGTACTATAATGATGTTTGGGTCGTTTCCTTTGTTCTCAGACTTCAAGCTAGGCAAATTTGCAGGAGGTGGCATGCGCCGGGCAGCAGCAACTTTCCCGAGACTCTGTAAGCCATGTCTAGGAATAACTGGTGAGAAAGGAACAGCAGCAGGTCAGAGGGCTGTATCATGCTAGATAAGTAACCTTACTGAGGAAGCTGTGGCTGGGTGCAGCCCTAACAGAAGTGCTGCAGCTATATCAACACACAGGTTGTTTCCCACAGGACCACAAATGCAGCCGTCTGTTGCAGCAGCTGGCAAACAGCTCCTACAGCAGGAGGGAGAAAAATCATTCTCCCTAACAAAGTGCTCACAGAGTATTTTAGGAGGATTTGCACAGGTAGCTCTATTATTCCACCAAGGAGAAGCAGTACCACCTTTTCACAGTTTGAGGAAATGGCCAGCCAAGTCCACCACTTAGCAGACAAACAGGTGACCTAACCTAGGAATCCCAAGGTCTCAACTTTCCAGCTCTATCCACCAGACCACATTTATGAAGGAAACGTTTAATTTTTTGTTTTCTATTCTCACAACAAATTCAGAGCCAGTTCAGGCAAGGTAATTTTTTTGAAACCACTATCTACTTCTGCTTGTATTTCCATTGCAAAACCTACTCAGGTTCTTTCCCAGTGGCCTTCAATCCTTGACTCTCACCTCACACAAGGTCTGACCAGCTTAAGGCACTTCAGTCAGCTTAGGTGCCTTGCCTTGGCACAGCTTCCACTCAAATTTGCTACCTGCCCACTCTGCAGCAAGGACACAGACTAAGCAAAAGGGCCAAGAGCCCCCAGCTGTCCTGTGTAATTCCTCCATGTCTCCACAATAAGAGCAGCACAAAGAGCCATGGACATTTTCCTCCAGGTCTTAATCAAACACAGGCTTTGACACCTGCACCAACATTACAACCCGGCTGTGTCCCACAGGGTCAACAACCTGAATGAGTTCTGCAGCCATACTGTTGGAAGACATCAAGAGGAGCTTTCTGGAGGTGTTTCTTACCTGTAGTTCTGATAGCTTCTATTGACTTTCCTTTATACTTATCAAACAGGCTGAGAGTCGAGTACTTGCTTTTCCCATCCTTTCCCTTGGTTATTTGCCCCAAACGATCGGACATTGCGATGAAATGTCATCTAGTAAGGAAATTTCTCTGCGCCGCTCCTGATCTTGCCTTTTAATGCAAGAGAAGCAGAAAAATTCCATCAAATGGATTTGTCAGCCATGGACAAGCAAAACAGAACACACACAACAGCAAGAACTGAACATACTCAGTGAGCACACACACCAAGTTACGAGTTTTAACTCCCTCCTCTTTAGTCACAAGAAGCTTTTGGGCCTTAAGATTCACAAATTGAATGAAAAGAACTGCAGGAACACACTTCTCATGTGATCTTTTTTTCTGCCACTCCAGTGCTGAAAGAAGTGAGATTTTTTAAGTATGAGAACACAAGGGAGGGGGGGTCAACGAGTCCTTGCTTTAAAAGAGTAAGGCTGACAATAAACAGCTAAATACGAGGCTTCCTAAACATAAATGCCAGAAAAGCACTGTATCTTTGTATCTTATACCACATTGGAATTTATCATTGCATTTCCCCTGAAGCACTGGGTTTGTAATGTTTAGATTATGGTTCCACACTGGCAAGTTATAACAGCAATTAATGCTTTGACAGCATCACTGGAAGGCAACAGAACTATTTCTCCAAATCCCCTTTTCCCATCAGCTGGCCATGAAACAGAGTTAAGGATTCCAGAAAAAAACCCTCTCAACTGTACTCGATTCAGATTCTTGAGCCTCTGAGTTCAGCTGTTCTACTAGGACTTCTCTAAACATATTATCAAAAAATTACATTCCTCTGTTGCTGGCATCTTGAACATAATTTAGCCTGAAATATACTTTCCGTAACGGATGTGGTTTGTTAATTTTTTTCAATCTGATCTTTGCTGGCACAGCATGCTGTGAGTAACACCCATCATGAAGGCAGTCTCCTTACTTTGACTTTTTGGCTCTTGGAGCCTGGGATAAACTTGAAATGTGCAATGCTCACACTGCACATCAACTCTTATGTCAGAAAAGACACTTTGTTTACTTTCAATGGACCTATCTTTCTTTTTTTTTTTGAAGCATCATTTTGTTCTAAATTTTCTCAAATCTAGGAGCTCCATCTAACCTTTTCGCACATAATTTAAATTTCCAGATTTCTTGTTGTAAAGCCTCTACTTCAAGCCCAAAACTGCTGGCAGTTTCATTTCACCATCTGCTAGGTCCCATTCTAGGGTTTCAACTCTGTCTTGGGAGTAACAAAACACTACATACATGTGTGTATATATATACACACACACACACATCTCGGATCTTCCCACACCTCACACTTTCTGAAACTCACCCAGCTAAAAGCCTTTTTCCAACAGAGACAGCAATCACTCTTTCTGAAAGAAACTGTATCTGACCAAAGGCTACAATTCCTATCAGCAATGCCTTATCAAACACGATTTGCAGGTAAGAGGATTAGTTCATCACACATTATGTACTAATTAGAGCACAGACTGTGAACATGCTGGATAGAGCCAGACTGGGAATGCAATGCCAACTGCAACTGGCCCAGTAAAGCTCATGTAAAGGTTGCTGCTGGGAGCAGGTGTCTGACCAATAAGCCTGGCACTACACAGCATTTGTTCTTGCACTGCAGGATTTCAACCACTCTGTCAGGAGCAAGAAGCCATGGACTCTGTGCTAGGTGGTTAGGGAGACAGAAAGAAAAGTGTTTTCTGTCACTCAACAACAGCATCCATGGGATGCTCAGGAAAACCACTGGGCTCCTCAAAAAGCCCCTCACAGCATTTCTGCTGGACCACCACACGGGGCTGCAGAATGAAGGCTTTGTGAGGGCTGGCTGGCAGTCTTGAGGCACCTCTTCCTGCAGAGCAGCAAACAGATATTTGGCTCCAGTTTGGTTCATCTTTGCTCAGATGGCTACCATGTGCCAAAGAAAACAATGGCTCCTCCCTCACTTACACATTTGCACTGCATTTTATTAGTAGGACAGACATAAAAGGGAGGGAGAAAACACACTGATTAGCATAAACTTGGCAGGAAAACACAAGTTGGACTGAGAACAATGAGCTTTTTCAAGGAGTAGAGTTGTGGGGAGCCCCAGAGCAGAACAAAGAGCAAAGGGTGCTGTGCTGGCAAGAGCACAGCCACCTGCTTTTACAGGTATAGTGCCCCTTGCAGAGGGAACCTGGCTCAGGGCCTATCCACATCATGTCAACCCCGTACCAACCTCACAATAAAAGCAGTAAAATCTACTTTGACGTTTAGAAAGCTCAAACCAGACAAAATTAGAATGTGTTTAAAAATAACCCAACAATAACAAACCACCTACCCAGATCAGGTTCCGGAGTTATCTGGTTAACAACAGAAAAGCCCTAAGTTCCTGAAAGTCACTGTGCAAACAGCACACAGGGCAATGCTGCCAAAGAGAAACCCTGACAATAGTTATGTAACTATGTCTCAGCTGCCTCTTGATTACATCTTCTATCATTAAAAGGATTCGGGAAGAATAAACAACCACTTCACAGCAGAGGAACCAAGGACATGTTGGGATAAAGCCCCTTGTCAAACTTTCTGGGACAGACAAAACTGCTGTCTGGATAAATGAAATTTACTTTCAACTCCTTCAATGCTCTGAAGAGGTGAAACACAGCTTTGTTTGTGTGTAATGTGTGTGCTCCAAAGGGGACGAGACCATGGAGAGGTGAAGCAATTTCTACAGTCACTGCGCAAAGAGGCTGTAGCAGCACTGAGCTGGGTCAGAGCTGTTGCACTGGTAGGACCTCGCTGCCTGTCTCTCCTGCCACCTGCAGATCCCAGCTACTCCAAGGGTGTATCAGCCAAGGGAGATCACTTAACACCCAGTTCACCCACAGCACTTCAAAGAGGCCACAGAGCGTCCCAAGGCTGGCACAACACTGCACTATCTTCCCATCGCAGAGCTAAGCAGGGATTCCAGGCAGGGATCATAAAGGCCTCCTAGTCTTGAAGGACAAAGCCATTTCTGATAAAAATCGTGGTTCACTTAGAACTGAACTGCCAGCCTGCTTGCTCATTATTAGCAGAGCTGGAACTAGAAGGCACATGCTGATGCTGACAAGTGAAAACTGACAGGCTCGGCAGAGCCTCTGACCTGTGCTCGGGGTTCCTGTGCCCAACAGCTGACCCTGAAGAAAGCAATATCCCCTGTTACAGAGAAATTGTAAAAAATCAATCACCAGCATTTCTGCAAGGTTTCTCTCTGGGTTTACAGAGGTCTGTGGGGGAAGGTTTGCTATCAGTTTCAGCATGGAGGTTAGCTCTTTGCATTCTCAGGACTTGCAATGTCTCCTACTATACCCAGGGACAGCACCAGACAGCAAAACACTGAGTGTCTGAGCAATCACAAAATACTGCAGTATGACCAGTCCCATTAGAGATCCCAGGATACAAATAGCTGCACCAGAAGCACTTGGGGCAGAGAGCTCCACTGCCCAGGCACACTCATGTCCACATCGTACTACCCTGGATCCAATTTTTGGATCCTGTCTGCCTTTCAAAGGGGTAAACTCTAATCCAGAAAGCAACTGTGACATTTTAATGTCTTTAGAACATTAGACTCACAAGCATGCAAGTCTTGGAGCTAAAGCAGGAATCTACCCGGCCTGTCCTGCAAAAAACCCCACACCTTGAGTTACTGGCACTGGTAACTACAGGAAACCCCTGAGCTGAAAACAGCCAAATGGAGGGAACTCCTGACAAACAGGATTGTCCACAAAGCTCTTTGCAAATCTATGTATGCAGGAGGCTGAGCTGCTGGTGTTTTATTCACAAGACTTCAATGGAGCTTGAGTATCTGGAAGTCAGCCAGCCTTAGCTGAGCAGGGCAAACAGATTTATGAAAGGTAACACACATACTAGAAGGAATCACTTCAGCTACTCACACACCACTGAGCTCTACACCGAGCACAGTCCTGCAGATCTTCACTCCTTGCTCACTTCACAGCAGCAGTCACCAACACAAAACAAAACAAAAGGATGGAGATCAACAGGGAAAAGGTTTTCCTCCACAAGCAGGAAAATTTCTGACATGTAATTTTTTAATGATGTTCACTGTTCTTTAAATACACACACAGGTCAATTTTACTTGTACTTCCATAGCTGAACATTCATCTGTCAACACAGAGATACCACTCTACTTCTGGCACATGTCCCACCAAGAACCACCTAATTGTGAAACACTCAGCACCTGCCTCAGCGATGAAAGACACCACTGGCTGCTGTTGGGAGGGCTTTGGTGAGACACTGTCATCACCTGCCTGGGACTCGCTGTCAGATGCACTTAGATCCTGCAGAAGCTCTGTCTGGACCACGCAGGGAAGAGACCAGATGAGTTCTCAGTTCCCAGCAGAGATTGCTTAGTAAGGCAGGGAGCAACAGGAGAATATCAGCATCCAAGTACAAAGTCAATGGGATCAATGCAGAAGAGCTGTGCAGCAGGCAGAGGCTGTAGCAAGAGTCTAAGCCACAAAAAAAACTCTCGCTGTCATTCCACTGCATTACTTCCCAAGGGAGATGCCAAGATTTGCTGGTACACCTGAAAAAGGCCCTGCCAAGATCTGGATGTAACACCAAACCTAGTGCCAGAAAATTGCACCAAATCCCGCCAGACAGGGAGAAGCAAGTCAGGATCTGCAGTGCAGAGAAGAGATAACACACCTCATCCCCCAGCTCCTGACTCACAAGAGGTACCCTCCTTGCTTAGCTCAATAGGCGTATTTGGTGGTACCAGTCCTTTTAATCCTGCACAATTCCAGCTTCTCTCCATCTCCCACGAACCTTGGCTCAGGGAATGAGAGACCAGGATCACATCTGCCACAATTTGTTGCAGAGGTATTCTGTTAGCCAAGCAATACTGTTGGAAGTTGTCTGCCAGAGGACTTGCCTGTTGTCCAGGTCCATCCCCAGACTCTAAGTCAAGCCTCCTGGGATTTGAAACATGGAGCAGGACTGTGAAAAGGAGAGGCAGAGTCTTTTGGACAATGACCTGTCATTAACTCCGCATTGTGGAGCTCTACAGACATGACATGAAGGGAAGGGGGACAGAAAGGGCATGTCCTGTCTGATGGCCTGACCTCCTTTTCTCAGTTCTGCCTTCACCAAGCTCACCTACTGCCCCCTCTCCTGAATCTACACAGGTTGGGAATCACAACTACTGTTAGTGAATCACTGCACATTCTAGAGAAAACAGGTCTTTGCAATGTCAGGTTTGGCCTCAAAATACAGAAGCTTCACCTCTCTGCTAAACAGCTTTTCCAGTGCTGGGAAGGCAGGCAAGGCAAAGGCAGCCAGAGAGGCTGGAATTGTAACTTACAGTAAAACAGATAAAGCAGACTGGAGTCTGGAGAATAGCGCAATTGTATTTACACAAAAACATTAATGAGTTCTGTGGTCCTTTCTGTGCAGGCTCGACAGACAATACCACACCCTGGAAAGGAGCCCTGATCTCCAGTAATTGAGGATGCAGACAAAGAAATAGTTCATCCTGAGTATGCAAAACTATGGCACAGAGCAAAAAAAAAAAAAACAAAAAACAAAAAACAAACAAAAAAAACCCCACAAAAAAAAAAAACAAAAAAAAACCCCACCAACACCACAACACCCAGTCACAGCCCACAGAAAGTACTTATGAGATCCTGTGCTCATGAAACTCCCCCTCTTTTTCAAAGCAACAGAAAACCCAAGGTGTGCAGTTAATTTTTTCCTTGAAAGGAATATCTGTTTCCAACAGCCCACCAGAGAAACAGCCAGTTTCACCCATCTGCCCCACCATGCTGTAGAGAAGAACTGACCCATTGGTGCCAGCTTGTCAGGAAGGTATAACCTTATCTCCAGCCCAAGAGGAAGTGCTGCAGAGTTTTCATAACCTGCAGGGAAGCAGGAAGATGTCTCATGTGGAACAACCTGGAGGCACCAGCTACCAACATTACTCTCTTTACTCTCTCATCCAGGCCCAGAATGTGTTAAAGGAGACAAGGCTCAGGACAAATTGAAGTAAAAGAGCCTATTTCTTTGCTGTTACACATATCAGAGGCAAAACCCAGGGAGGACAAAACCGCTCAGTTCAACAAGGATCACCTGTGACCCCAAGAGATCCAGATCCCAACCTCCCTGGTACAAGAGCAAAGGGAAGAGACCTCGTGATCTCCAAGAGCTGCCTGCCCAACAAGCCTCATATTCAAGTGCAAATCTTTACCCTTAAGAGTTGTACTTTCACCCTGGCTCCCCTACAACCAAGGGCCAGAGCTGAAACACACAACCCCCATCCTACAACACAGATTCTGCCTTCCACTCTGCCCTGCTGAGGCTCCTCTGAGATCTCAGTGTCCATAGGGAACACAGATACAACACCCCATTCCCTCAACACCAAAACAAGGAGGTTGATCACAAGCAAACAATTTAAATCCAAATACAAAAGTAAAATCTGGCATAACGCTCTGCTGGCAAAACTTGTTCAGAAAGCTCCTGGCAACATTCAGCTGAACTGTAAGGTAAATTGGGCATTTAGGTATCTGAGCAACAAGAACAGACCGTGGGTAGCTGCTGGGGATCTCCTGATGGGTAACAGGACTGGCACTATCAGTCCAAGTCAGAGGAACGGTTTGCTCAACTAAGACTGTAGTCAGTAAGAAGTCCCAGAACTCAGGTGCCTGCTTCAGCCATCCAAACCTGTGTGCCAAGATGCACTGCAGCAGCACCTGCCATGTCCAGAACACTCCCTTCCAGTGGAAAAGACTGTCCACTGGCACAGAAAGTGCACCCAATCCTGCCTAATGCTCCCAAGGAGCCCACAAGGGCAGGACGCACCCACACAAGCACAAACTGTTCTCAGGCACTGCACCACACCTTAGATCTGACAGGTGAAAGCAAAGACTCTTCCATCACTAAAAATAAACACCACTGCATGTAAAGGTTGTGAAAGTCCCTTAGTCCTGATACTTCTGCCCATACAGACTTTTAAAAGTCATCACAGCCATAATACCCATACACCAGGTGAGACATAGCAAGAGCAGCATAGGTGAAATACCTGTGCTGCCAGTGCCAGAACCAAAACATAAGGCTCCAAACCATCACGTGTAGTTTATTTTGGAGAGCACTACCTATCCAAGGCCACCATTGGGCACTGGAGAAGGCTTCTCTGTCAAAAATTTCACAAATCCTTCATCAGGTCCCAAGCTCAGCAACTTACTCCATCTCTCAGCAGTGAACACAAATTTTATTGCAAACAAGCAGGGAGAAATGCAGAGATGTCACAGCTCCAAGAGATGAAATCAGAGCGAAGCTGGCAGTCCTTTGGGTTAACAGTCCTTTTTTTCAGGAACAGAAACAGCTCTTTCCACAGAAATGCCATCAGTTGTTGAGTAAGCCGGTCTGTTTTCTCTGCAGTCTCAGGAAGGATCACACTGGAATGGGGATGTGGATGTTTACCCTGGCCTGATGAGCCTCACAACAAAATCTGGACTTTGGTAACATCTCTCCACTCTCTCAAGTTGTCTTGCTGACTTCAGGGTCTCAGCTCCCGCTAAGATTAGGCACAGAAGGTTTTCTTTATGAAGATATAAAACCAAGTGCTATTGATCAGCAGGCAGCAAAGGTCAATCCCTCACTGCACAAGCAAGGGAGAGGTTCCTTTACACCCCTGCTCTCACCTCTGAGATTCCTCCCCAAGGCATTGCTGGGAGCTCCCTTGGCAGGTACATGCTGCAGGGTACAAAGCTGCCCTGGCAAGAGCTGAATAGCTCTTTCTCTATCAGATTTCTCCCAATTCCCACAGCCATCAAGACTGCTGCAGCTGGTTCAAGCCATTAATAAGATGACAAGCAGTCCGGACAAGCCTGCAGTTCATAAACACTGCAGAGGCTGAAGCCTCCAAGGAAGTTTTCCTCCAGGTTCCCCAAGCTGAATAGCAGCAGGGCAATGCAGCATTGCACAGCAATTCTCCTTACAGGAAGCCTATTCCTGAGAGCCATTTGCAGGACAAATGAGTGCTAAGGATGTTAAGAGAAATGTGCTGGGAAAAGGACACAGGTACAAAGTGGTAAGAAAGCACCTTACATGAGTTGTGACCCTCTGAAGAAAGAAGCTTTAGACATCTTTAGGAAGCTTTAGGTTTTCTGGAAAGCTAAGCAACTCGGACTATGCCCAGGACATCTGGACTACGCTGAGCCAGACAGGAAGTGAAAACATTTCACAGATGCTTTAATTTACATAGATATTTGCAGTGCATAACTGACAAGGTGTGTAAGCGTCATCACTTCTATTTTCCAGATAGGAAAACGACACCGCAGAACTCTGCAGCTATGCTAAGTGGCAGAGCAAGAAATAGAGCCTTCATCTCCCACCTTCTGGGGCTCAAAACCACCCTCGGAATCACACAGCCTGCCTGACGCTGTGGGGCCAGCAGCAGCATGAAGCCCTGCTCCAGAGGAGTTCTGGGAAGAGCAGGTCCTTGCATGCTGGGCTGGGGAATGCTGCAAACACGTCCTAAATGAACCACCCCATACACTGCTTTCACTGCAATAGGATCACACGCATCATTAAAGGCAACACTTAGCTCAGATGCAGCACACTTAACACCACAATAACACTCAGGATCACATGAATCTGGTTCTGAATGACGGTTCTTGAAGCTTGGTTAAGATAAAACCATCGTTATTATTGAAGCCAAAGAAGGAGCACCTCTTGAACATGTCCCTACTCCCCTGCCTGCTTCACAGCCCACTCCCAACTCTGAACAAGATCACTCGAGGCTTTTGTGCAGCCTCCCAGCCCACATACAGGTAGGAAGAGCTGAAGAACTCACCCCGCAGCAGAACTCTTCCAAAAAAAAAATCACTGTATTCCCACACAATAAGTGCCTGGGGGAGGCAAAGTCCCAGTGCAAGCTCTTCAAATCTGTCTCTATTCATTCCTTGGAGCACCATCACTACAATTCCCATCTAAATGTCTCAATGGCTACTTGGGAAGGATTCCTCCACCAAATCTCTTCAATAGGGGTGCTAACTGCGCAAATACTCGGTAGTTTACTCCTCTTAATTGCTACCCACCTGAAATCCAAGGCCATTGAGGATGCTCCCAACAGTTAATTGAAGCCTGGCAGACATCTGAGATACTACAGTCCAACTGAGAGGGCCTCTTGGCCAGATCCTAGAGGGTTGTTAGCAAGTCCTTGTTTTCTTCCCAGTTCTTTTTCCCGTATTTCTTCACACTTAAGCCCTAATGGGCTCAGCTGCTCATTTCAAACCTGGTGCCAGGTTTGCTCTTTCCTTTCACTCAAGGTACGACTTTTCATCAGTCCCCCACAAATACCTGCAGTCTCCTAAAGATGGAGCGTGAGCTCACCCCCTATTTCTACCCCTTCTCACCTTTTCACCCCTTCCAGCCTACTAACATTCTCCTGAAAAATTAAGTGTTGGAATCAAAACACAGACATTGTATTTTGGCTGCAAGTTAAATAACTCCCTGCAGAACTGCATATACACCTTTTAACACCTGTCCCTACACACCCCACAGCAGCAAGGCAGGAAAAGCAGCTTCACAACCAACCAATGCCACATGGAATTACAGAACAACACACGGCTACTAAACCAGCCTCCACTCCACTTCAGTTATCGTCCAAATGCTCCCAGATTA
>VZSR01000598.1:4395779-4428182 GCA_013398615.1 Brachypodius melanocephalos
CCAAACAAACAAAAAAAACCCCAGATCAGTATTTAACAGCTATACAGATCAGTATCTGAACAACTTTGCTCTGAAATAAACAGCCCATAAGCTCCAACTGCTCTGCTACTTTTGCACAAGAAGTACATGTGCATACAGGGAACATCCTGAATTCTAGTATAAGTTACTAACAGAACATGAGCCCAAGCTATGTTTCAGTGAGGCTGAATATAATGCAATGTCCTGCTTTAGCCCCGTTTTATCCTTGTGGGGAAAGGAAAAACTCTTTAACCAACTCAGATGTGTGAAAAACCCACCTTCAGAGGGTATTTTCCCTTTGGTAAGGAAGTCACTTAATTTCAGAAGTTAGAAAAGGCTGTTGTGTGATAGAGAGCTGCAGCTCCCCAGCCTTTAACCTGTTCTCTGTGCTCTCACCTCATTGTCTGATACCTGACAGAACTACTCTTGTATTTTCTACTGCTCCAAATTAGTGATAAGGAGCTGTGAAATTATCGACCTATTAGGAGAATGAGTCAGTGACACGAAAAACAAAACCCACTTAACAAGGCAGGATCAGCTTAAGAGCAAGGTCTGATACTGAGACAACAGCTCAGTGCCAAGTTGCAGAATAAATGAGGAATGTAGTAAAAAGAAACGGGGAACCAGAGAGGTCCAGCCCTTGGAAGAAACCCTTTCCTAGGCTTACCATCCTGTATCACTGAGTTTCTCCTGCTCGTACCGTTTCTATTCCTTCAACATGAAAACACACAATTTTAAGTGGAAATGCCACTAGAGCAAAATCTTTTTGTAGGCTACAACTCTAAGTGAAAAAAAAAATACAAAATATTTACTATTATTTTCAGCAGCACCTAAACCTAGCCCGGCTTGCCATTAAATACTTTCAATTACTCAGGTAAGCACAAAGGCATCGAGGGTTTTCTGTCCTGTGCTCAGGTACCACAGGGAGCTGCGTCACACAAACACAGCCTCTAATGCCACCACTACCTTTAGGAGGTTGTTCAAATAAATTAGCCTTTGAAGTCAAGCTTTACACAAAGCTTTATTAAAAGGTTTTATTAAGATGTCACTATAAAGTGAAATAACTTTAATACAAAATATTCAGGAATATTACTCACTTATTGAAACAAAAATACTTTTAAACCCTGCATGTCCCTTCCAGCATCTTTATGGGCTATTTACTCACTTTTCCAGTTCCAGCCAGCTGGCTGAGCTGCCCTTTTAAGCTCTCATGTACACAAAGAAAAAAAGAAAAAAAGCTCAATAGAGCATCCAAAAAATGCACTGTAAGACCAAAGAAAAATTCTCCGAATTTAGAAAAAGCAAGGCACCATATAATGACAAATTTGGAAACCCATACCAAACATATAATTTAAATTTTTTTTTTAAAGAAAGGTATCTATCAAATCATGTAAAAATTTGTTTTAAGACTGGTGAAAGCATCCTTAAATGTGTGATACCTAGTTTATGTAGAAAAGCATACCAGACTAATGAACAAAGAAAAAGGAAACAACTTGTACTCAAGGCCCTCAACAAATTAAGCACAAAATCAAAATACAGCTAACAACAGATGTACTCACACTGGCTTGCAAAAACAACAAAGCAGCAACTTCAAACAGTATCTGCAATTTTTCTGAGTATGATTTTTATCTGAACTTTTACATTTTAACAAGAAAAACATTAGGGGAAAGGTGTTGTTTATTGTAACTCCAAAATATTCTGGTAACTAGGAAAAACTTCTTAAGCCAGAGACCCAAAAGAAACCATGATGAGCCCACAAAGATCTTATGGACCACAGATGAGCTCCTGATAAAATCTAGGCTCATCTACAATGCTTAATTGGGAGTGAAAAATGCATCTAACTATTTCACATTTTCAGTCAGAAATCAGCCTGAAAACATCACTTTCCATCCTCTCTTTAAATTCCATTTTCAGAACATGGCCTTAGCCTCCCTACCTGTTCCAGGTGACTTTACTCCCCAGTCTCTGGCTCAGAACATTAGTTTTTTGGAACACTGGGGTTTCCTTACCACAGTGACCACCGAACACGGAAAAGAAAAGTACAAAATAATGCCTTGACGAGTATATATCTGAGAAACCTACCCATCAGGAGTTGATTCTCCAAACTTGGGCTCTCCATGACAGGGACCAGCTATTTATCCATCATGGAAGAGCCCATTCCAGTGGAGGTCTCAAGTGGATCTGTAAGACAAGCCTTAACAAACCCAAAACTTCCACTACAAACCTGGATTCAGTACTAGAAGGGATGGGGTGTCTTCCCCCCAAGGAGATGAGGCAGACACTGCAATGTGCTTAGACTTTGTACCTGTTCCTAGAAAGAAACAAAACTACTGAATTCCTAAACGTTTATGTTTATTGTACCTTATCACCCCAAACGCCAGTAACATCAATACATGAACGTTTATCTGATGAGTAGCTACTCACTGTGTATCTCACCCTTTGCACACCCAGAAGACAGAAACGAAATAAAACAACTTTACTAACAAACCCCACAATTCCCAGCTCGTTCAAACGCCTTACGGCAGCTTACACTTTGGAGATCAGGAGGTTTTCTGTAAAGAAAAAAAACCTCCAAATTCACAACCAACACGACTAAAACCACCCCCCCGGAGAAGATGCTCAGCACATGTCCCAGGACCCGCATCAAGGTTTCCCCAGCTTGCAGCACAGCTGCTCCCACACAGAAATGAAAAACTCCTTCTTGAATTTAAAGGGAAAAAAAAAAAGCCCTAAAACATCTCTCCAAACCTACCAAACGAGCTCTCCCAGCGCACAAACTCCATCCTCGCTCCCCCTCCGCCCCAGCCGCATTTCGGCCTCCGCGGCCCTTTTGTAGCTCCCGCACAATAACAAACCGGCCGAGCCTTCTGGATGCCACCCCCCTCCTTGTTTTGCTGAGATACACACACACACGGCGCGACAAAAATATCTTTGTGTCACACTCCAGACGACGAAAAAAACACAACCTGCCTTTGCGGTGGGGAGCCCCCCACCCCGGCTGCACCCGCCGGGGAGCGCGGCGGGGCGGGGGCGGCTCGGCCTGGGAGGCCGGAGCCCGGACAAGGGGCCCCGAGCCCGGGCGGCTCCGCCAGCGCCACCGGGGATGGGCCTGGCCAGGCCCCACGACGGCCCCGTCCCCGCAGGGAGAAGGGGGGAGGTTCGCACAACAAACACCGGCGGCTACAGCAGAGCGAAATAGGGGCGAGTACCCTCCAACCCACCCAGGGGACCCGCCCGAGTCGGGAGGCCGCGGGGTGCCGCAGCCGCTGGCTCCGGCTCCATTTTAGCGCTGCCTCGTCCCACCTTCCCTCTCCCTCCCCTTCCTCCTCCCCCCCGGCCCCACTCACCGCCCCGAATATCCGCGGCCGCCGCCGCCGCCGGCCCCCGATACCCACCTGTGGTGGTGGCGGGGAGCCGGGGGTGCCTGCGGAGCCGGGTGCGGAGGGATGATGGGCGCGGGGCGCGGCGGATGGCGGCGGATTGCGCGGGGCGGCGGCGGCGGCTGCGGCCGATCCGGGCACTCGCTGCCTCCTCCTCCTCCCCCTCCTCCCGTACCGGCCCGGCCCCGCCGCGCAGCGCCACCTGCAGGGCGCCGCCGGCAGCGCGGGGGCGGCGCTGAGGGGGAGCTCCCTCAGGGGGGACAAGGAGCTGCTGGAGAGGGTCCTGCGGAGGACACCGAGAGGATTTGGGGGCTGGAGCATCTCTCTGGATAAGGAGACACTGCGGGAGATGGGCCGGGTTTGTCTGGAGAAGGGAAAGCTGAGAGGGGATCTCAGCAATCCATGTAAATGTCTCCTCGGCGTGCCCAAGGATGGTGCCAGACTCTCTTCAGTGGTGCCCGGTGACAGGATGAGGAGCAATGGCCATAAACGAAAAGTTTCCCCTCAACATGAGGAAGAACTTCTGTAGGTTGAAGGTGGCAGAGCTCTGGAACAGGTGCCCAGGGAGGGTGTGGAGTCTCCCACTCTGGAGACACTCCAAACCCCCCTGGGCACATTCCTGTGTCACCTGCTCCAGGTCACCCTGCCCTGATCTCCAGAGGTCCCTTCCAAACTCAATTAATCTGTGATTCTGTGAGCTCCCCTCAGAGGGACACGGAGCTGCTGGAAAGGCTCCACGGGGAGAACAACAAGGATGATTGGGGGGATGGAGCATCTCTCTTGTGAGACAAGGGTCATCACTGCAGGGTTCATTGCTACAACCACCCCTTGTGCCAGGGACAATGTCTCCGAGGGGATACTGGAAGTTTTTCCCTCATATTTGTATCACCCCTGAGCCATAAGGCAATGACAGGGACATGGGGTGATGACAGGACCATGAGGATTCCTGTCCAGCCTGAGAGTGATCAGAAAACACCACTGAAGGCTGCCTGCTGTTCCCTCGTGGTTTCATGGGCAGCAGGTTCAAAGGCAACCTGGAGGAGCTGCCCCTTGGAAGGACTTCAGTCCAAAAATATCTTTTAATTTGTTCTGTCATTAAGGATGATGGGAATGAATGCAGAAGACCAAGGCAGTCACTTCTCTCCCAAAACACTCTACAGAGTCATAAAACACCAATAGCCTCACCAGCAAACACAGTGAGATCTTCAGGTCAACGCAACCTGAGCAGCAGCACTGGCGAGAAATTGGCACTAAAGATAGTGTCATAAAGGTTACTGCAAATTGCAATTCCTCTGCCCAGTGGATCTTTTATAGTTTTGGAGATGTGGTCTCCTTGCACCCAAGGACAGAGCAGCCTCTCTTTAATTCTCCTTCCCTGCCGTGTAAGACACACAGGTGTCTGTCAGTGTGGTATTTGGTGACAGAAGGCCAAACTGCAGGTACACACATGCATTTATTTCTTAGGGAGTGTCCAGCAGTTCAGAAAAATTGTGCACACACACACACACACATACATATTTATATATATGGGACAAGCACCTGGGAAATTGCTGGTCTCATGCAAATGCACTCTTTAGCTTATTCATGGGTCACCAGTCATATGCTGTCACTCCACACACCCTTGCCCATGAAGGGGAGGTGGCTTTAGAGGAATCTTGCAGCACATTTCCCCAGTGCAGGCAATGCTTCAGGAGGAACTGTTCCCACCTCTCTCCACATTACAGGAACAGCATAAGGCCAGGCACCCGGATCACTGCTCATGGGAGATGTGTCTGATCTCAAACAGCCATCAAGAGTAATGCAGAGGGAAGAAATGCATGAACAGCTTTCTAGACCATATGGGATGTTCCTACAGTTGATCTGCACTGCTACTGAAGTTGCCAGGCACTGAGCTACCAAGAGATGCACCAGCGCTGCTGAAAACCATCATCTGCTTGTCAGATGTCCTTTTCTGCATATCAAAGTATTAAACAACTCCTGGCCCGTTGGTGTCTCACGTTTCTAGAAGTGTTTTACCTGTCCAGAGACAGGAGGCCAATGCCCTCCACTTCTCTCCCTACAGGAGCCCACCCTCCTTCTCGATGTTCCCAAAGTCCTGCTCTCACCAACTCGCTGGCAGCTAGGCCATTAGTCTGGTCCACTTAATTCTTTCTTTCTCCATTGGTCAGACAAGTTCACACACATACAAACAGCTCTTCTGACCTGCTTCCTGCCCATGCAAACCTCACTGTCCTCCACAGGAGCAGCTACAGGTGCACAGTCACAGGAAACCTCCCAAAGACATTAAGATTTCCCTTTGGGAGATCAGGAATGTGGGATCCCCTCACTCTCAGTGACTCCTGCAGACATCTACAACCCCCACCATCAGCAGGTGACTCACACAGGTTTGTCCAGGTCAGCACTATCCACACCTGCTGCTGTAATAAGCAGTTCTCCGAAGGTCTCCTGTGCATCTCCAAGGCAACGATCCAAGGCCAAGGGAAAAGATGCAACAATTAAAGAAAAAATTTATGCAAATTGTTGTGATGATCAAAAGGCCAAAGGAAACAAATGAAAGACAATTGTACATTCATTACTAGGTGTGTACATTGCAGTGCCCACCAGCTCCTGGCTTTTCCACCTGTGCCCAACAGTGTGCCAGAGCCAGCTCTGGAATTCTGCAGGTCTGGCTCAGGACTGCATTAGGGCTGGATTTTCCACCCCCTCACTGTTCAAAGCTGGGCACAATCTGGAGAGTCAGAGGACATAGCTTGTCTCTACCACAACTGGAGAGAAGTGTGGCTTCTCTACACCCACACAACTACATGTCCATGGGGATACTCCTGGGTCGGACCTTGACATAAGGGTGAGGAATTTTTTCTGGTGCTCTTTAAAAGAACTGTACCACCTCTCACCAGCCTGGGTATAAATCAAAACAACTGGTGTAAAGTGAGAGCTGGTAGGATTAGACCCACAATAGACTGTGAGGGAGGAGTGTCAACAATGAGAAGCAGTTTGGGCAGAGACTGAAGAACAGGTTTCAACAGGATGAAATTCAGTGCATAGCTCTATACAGGATCTATTCTGGAAAACAGCTCACCCACTCTGATTTTTCACCTGTTCCAGAGTCTTTACCAAATTATCCCTTGGACAAGAGAGTCAAGCTCAGGAGTGTTCTGCTTCTTCCTTGCAGGACTAATTATGAGAGAGCAGAAATCCTGCTGTGTGCTTCATCCTTCCCCTAGTGAGAAATCTGCCAAACACAAAATACCCATTACAGAGGGCTTACAGCCCTAGTACAGGATATACATCTACAGAAATGCCTTGTGGTATAAGGCCTCCTAGAAATAATAGAATTTCTATTATATTCTACAGCTTCTATAAAAAAATTTGCTTTGAATCCGTCAATCCCTGCCCCTGCCTTGCACCAAGCAGGGTGATTTACAGGCTCAGTGCTCCTGTGCCATTTTGCTATCACTTTGTTCAGCCGTAAATGGCAGCCTGCACCACAGGACAGGCCCTTACTGCCCTCACAGTCATTCACAAAACTCCACAACACACTTGGAAAAAGCAAAGTGATCCTTCTCTGTTCCCCATCCAGAGGCCATTTGGCACCACAAAGTACACATTTACCTTAGTGGGTCAGATCACAGTCTTTCCAGTTTTCCATTTGCCTCAGACAGCAGCCAACATCAGCTGCTGCAAGAGAAACACTCAATGGTCAGTTGTGGAATAACCTGTCCACGGGAAAATATGCTTTATAATTCCATGAGGTAGAAGCTGTTTATGCCCTGAAGCACGAAAATCATTTCAAATTCAGTTGTGTCTAAATCAAGAATGCCTCGTGCCTGCACTGACTTCATTAGCTCATCTGAGACAGCTACAGTGAAATTCAAGCCTGCAACTAAGTGAGCAGGGCCTTAGGACCCAAAACTCAGTCAGCAAGAACATCAATAGAGTTGAGCTGTCATATTTGAGAGGTGGGAGAGAAGACATGAGTAGCTCTGGCAGCTCTCTGTGATCCCACGTATGAGGCTGTGTTATCCAAATATAAGGAAATGTTTTGAAAGCCAGACCTCAAGTAGAACAAAGGGACATTGGGTCTCAAATATAAAAGATTTTCTCCCCTCTTATTTAAGACTTAATATCAATAGAGATGCTTTTTAAGAAGAAAGAGATATTCTGATGAGAGAGGAGGCTGGAATCTCTCACCTGTCTAAGCTGAAATAGAGTATGAAATACTAGGAACAGGAAAATAGTATGAAAACCCAGGAATCTTGGCCTTCATTCCAAACTGGATTACTTGTAATAATTGTATTACTTACTGCTTCTTCTAGCTGCTGGATCAGGTAGAGGCTGTGGATTTTTATTCCTTTGCAGCCCATGGGAGTTGCAGGCTCTGTATGAAAACAAGATGCCATGGAATTGTTTGTTAGCCAGGCTATTGTTTGTCCTTTTAAAGGCTGCAGACCCACTCCATTCTTCATGAGAAAATGCTGGCTGCCTGAAGGACAAACCAAAATTACTATTTAAGGCACTAAAAATGGAAATCATTTAAAACAGAGCTGATTAAAAGGAAGAAACTATTCTTCCAATGAAAAGTGAATTGCTTTCAGCTGGCATGAGCACTGAGCTTTGCTTGCAATGAAAACCAAATACCAGTTGCCTGATAGTGCAAGTATTTTGGAGGCACTACATCGGCCATGACTTCAGTTTTTCCTTGTGCATAACTGCAAAACAAGTCTACTACTCCTGCTCATCCTGGCTTGGTGATTTTTTCTTTTGGCTAGGCTCTTCAGAAGACAGCAAAGCTGTTCAGCTTTTAAAGCCCAGCCTTTTTTGCTATATCCACTTGGAAGCCCTCTCACAACCTTGGTTGCTTAAATAACAAGAGTTTCAAGAAAAAAAAATCAAGAAACATCACACACCTTTCTTACGATATGACAGCTTGTGTTCTTCAAAAGACCCCAAAGATTGTTGGTGACATGCTGAGTTTTCAGCACATTCAGAAAAGATGGGAAAATAGGGAGATGGAGGTGCGAGTACTAAAGTTTTGTCAGACAAAGACTTGGGTGTCTTGTCAATACAACACTCACTTCCAAAACACACAGAAAAACACTAATAGAAGCACCTGGGGTGGTTTTTTTTCAGTTAGCACTTCTGTTTGCTCTATCAAAGCCCCCTTCTTCATAGAGGTAGGGAAAAAATCCAAGACAAGGGGATTCAGTTATTTAACATAGGGTCCTACAAGGTGTATCTCGAAACACAAGAAATATTTCTGAGGAAGGCAAAATATTCCTGTGTTATGTCAACCTGACTCTTACGACAATTCATAATATAAATATATCAAATTTCTTTTGCTCTAAATCTGAAGATTAGTCCCAATTTAAACTACAAAATAATTTTGTTTCCTACCTTGAAACTCTCATAATGACTACAGTTGTGGTCAGGATGTGAGTTCAAGGACACATTTGGGTTCACGGTTCCAACCTTCCATCACAACAATCTGATTCCTCCCCTCCATGCGTGGCGAGACAGCTGCTGTTTCAGAGTTCAAAAATATCTTGCTTCACCCTGACAAAGGGGACTATCAGCTGCTTCTGAATGCGCTGGAGCTGCTGAGAATGGATGGATTTTGGTAGAGCTTCAGCCCCTGCTGTAAGCAAGCCAGCTCTCGCTGTCCCTGCCGAGCATGGCTCTGATCAGTGACGGGATGATCACAGCCCAGCCAGTGTGTGAATCCTGCACACGTGCAGAGACAGAAATGGTAACTGCAATTAACAGCCCCGAAGCCAAGGCTGTTGTTTGGAACACCTCTGGAGCTGCAGCATTTCCTTTTTCTTGGGGAATTCATGGAATAACTCTCTAGTGAGTGTTTTATCCTCATGACTAGATTTGTCCCTTCCATCTCAGGAGATCACACGCGTCCTCTTTTGAGTTCATCTTCTCCTTTAATTATTAACACAATTCTGAAATATTTCAGTGGGTGCTAACTACCTCTGCTCGGGAAAACACAGCATCAGCCCCAAAAGCTCCATCCACCTCCTGCCTCTCTGTCCCTGTGTCCCTGCTCCCTTGGGGAACAGTCACATGGCTCGAGGTGTAATTTCCCAAGGGACTCTGGCTCGTGATGGAGGGACAAGGCGCAGCTCCCGGGACACGGTGTGGGGGTCACAGGGCCCGGAGCATCGCCGTCCCGGGGCTGCTCGGGGCTGCCCTCCCGGGGCCGCGATCCGGGGCGGCGGCGACATCCCGCCGCGTCCCCACTAGATGGAGCGACAAACCCAGCCTGGAGCCGCCGGCGGGCGAGCCCCGCTCTCCCCGGTGTCCCCAGTCCTGGCTGCTGCCTGCCCCTGTGGCCAGGAGGGTCGGAGGGTGGCCCCCGGCACCCTCATCACCCCGTTCCCGCATCTCCACCCTCCGTGTCTGGGGGACAGCCCAGGGTCCCCGCGACACGCTGGAGTCACATCCCTCGCTGGTGCTCCAAGAGGCGGCCGAGGTGTCGAGTAGATGCTCTGCCACGTGAGAGTGGGTTTTTCGTGGTGCTGTGGGCACCTCCACGTTGCTATTTAGAACGCAGGGAGTCCTTATGAACCTGGCTGGTGAGCAGGAGCCCTGGTGAACACAGCCGGACTCACCCTCACACCAAACCAGCCCGCAGCTTTGCTGAGCCCCTGCGGTCAGGGTTGTTTGTGTACTGTGATGGGAATGTGGGTGTGCTCCAGCCCACCCCGGGCACCAGGAGACCTGTGCAGCTCTGGTCTGTGCTCACCAGGGCTGGCAGGGACCACCAGTGCTCAGGGACCCCTGGGAGGCTGCCTGCAGCCCGGGTGATCCCTTTGGAATAGACCAAAGTCAGATTGCATCATCACCACGCTTTTGTTCAATGTACCATTCTTTCCCCTCAGCTCATCTCCAAGGGATCTGTGGCTCATCTGCTTTGCCCTCACAAGCCTGGGAAGAGGAGCACAGGCAAAGGCCCTAACCACAGAAAAGGTTCAGCAGAGACAGATGGAAACTCAATGGCTGGCAGACCCTGTCCTGTCCAAATGGACACAGGGGCCAAGTGCCACCAGGGTTTGCAGCAGCCTGAGGACACCCAGTGTGTCCCAGCCTGGGGTAGGGGTAGGTGGCACTGCTGATGTCACACTCCAGGAGGCCAAACTCACCTGTCCTGCGGCCTGGACCAGGACTGATTTTAGACATAAAAACCGGAGGATGTGGGACAAGGATGCAGTGAGGCTGACTTCAGCAGGAGCCTCTCCTGTGCTGCAGGAGGTGCAGAGGCCTTGGGTCTCTCCAGACCCCTCCATGAGCCTCACATGTGGGTGAGCATGGGGTGCAGGGGCTGGCATGAAGGAGCTCCTGCCCTTGCCTGGGATGTGCATCTCACTTCACCACAGAGGAGAGCCAGGCGGTGCCAGGGCTGGCAGGCGCTGTGGTGGGAGCACAGCCAGGGGGTTATTAATAACCTGCTGAGTCAGGGGGGGCTCTTGGGTTTCAGGATCACAAGACAGGCGCCGAGCAGCTCAGATGGATCTCCCTCATTCCTGCTTTTTACATTGACAGAGACAACTGCTAAGATGGCCTTGTTCTATCTGCAGGACAGCTTGGCCCCGTCCTGACAGTCACTGCACCCAGCAGGGATGCAAGGTGAGAACTGGAGCTGCAATGACCCCAAAAAACCAATTTCTATCCTAAAGGAATTAAACAAGAAGGGTAGGGGCAGAGACATACAGGATTGATCGGCTGTGTCAGAACATAGCAGCCATAACAGCCCTGCTCCCCATCAGTGTAATCAGATCACATCATGGAGAGAAAAATGAGTACCACAGACCTCCCGTCCTGCTTCCCTGCAGGGTCCTCTCTGCAACCCCCAAAAAGGCTGTGACTGAGGCTGGCATCCTGCTCCTATCCAATGGGATGGAGTCAAGGACCTCGTAAGACCCAAAGAGAATTTGGAAGATCTTGCAGACATGCACATTTGCAGTGTCTAATTTCAAGAGTTTTGCAGGAGATGAAAAGCCTCAGGGGACAGGGCAGCTGTAGCAAACTTGGGATGGGTTCAGACCTCCCAGAAAGCACATTGTCCCAGCCTGGCTGCCACAGCATCACCTGTGTTTCTGTTAAAGCTCTTGGGTGAGGTCTGCTCTGGGGTGATTCTTTATGCATCACTATGGAAAACTAGTCGGTGATGTGAAACAGATTAACTTTCAGATGCAGCAGCCCATTGTAGCAGTGTGCATTGCAGCTGAACAGTTTCTCTCACAAACACAGTCCAAGAGCAGATGGAGTGGCAAAGAACCATGCCCAGGTCTGAGCCTGGCCCCCAGGGGTGCTGTCAGGGCAGGGGCTGCAGGGACCCCTGGCACTCACACGAGCTCCCATCACTCGCTGCTCTGTGTTCTGGCATCTGGGCACTCCCAGAGCTCCTCAGGGCCACACAACCCACTGGTGTGAGGGTTTGCCTGGCCCTGCTCCCCTTTCCCCATCCTACCCCCCTGGGTATGCTGGAACACAGCTGCCTATCAGGAAGGAGAGCACTCTGGCTCCTGCTGGCAGAGTGTTTCAGGCTGGCGACATCTCCAACAGCTATTTTTTTCACTCAGGTCAGGACCAAAATAAGCCTGTCTCACCCATCCCCAGCAGCTGTTACAGACATCACCCCAGCCACGCTGGTGTTCCCTGGCCCCTCTCCTGTCACAGTGCTCAAATCCTGGTGCCTGCAATTGCTGTTGCTGTAGCTGCCACTTACAGTGGCTGAAATAAGGGAAGTGCTGAAGCTATGCTTGACTCCTGTGTCCCCAGAGAGGTCTCATTTCATTGTATCAGGCTGTGGGAGCCGCTGAGCCCCGTTCATTTCAATTAGCCCGATAGCTTTCCAATCCTATTTACCTTTATGAATGTGTGAGCATCTTGCTGTTTCCCACAGCAGTCAGATTAAAGGGTGAGAGAGGAATCACACTGCATCCCTTGCAGGGCAGATCCACAGCAGCGTATTTCCTGCAGTGAGTAAACTGAGACACAGATAAAACCATATCCAAGGGACACAGCAAACCTCACTGAGTTGGGAGCAGCCTGCAGTGGTAACCCCCAGATTAGCCAGAAACCCAGTCTATACCGCTCAGTTTTAAATAAATATTTTACATTTTAGGTGAGGCATCTTTTGGTAGATAAAAGAAGAGCCTGGAAAGGCTGTGGCCCCTCAAGTCTCCTTTTTGACTAAGTGCTCCCTCCCAGCAGGACCTGTCCTTAGGTCCATGCTCCTCACTTGGATTTTAACAATCATTAAACATCTCAACACATTCCAGCACTTAAATAGGCTCCTTGAGGGGGAGAGATAAGGTATCAGCTTTCCGGTTCATCTTGCCAGCCTGTCTGCAGCAGATAAGCACGTTGGGCAGCAGGAAAAAGGTTATCTAGAAAGGAAGCTGAGCAACGGTTGCTGTTATTGCAGGAGGCTTTGAAAAGAAGTCACCCCACCGGGAATCCCACAGCCCATACAAACCCTTCCCGGTGGAACGTGATTGATGGTTGGAGTCCAGCTGTGCCTTCCTCCCGGGGTGGGAGGCATCTTCCCGTCGGGGAGGGCAGAGCTGCCGAGGTCATGCTCTCCCAGAGAAGGTCACATCAGAGGCAGGTGCCCAAAAACCTGTTGCTTTCCCTCTCTCCTACCCTGCCCCTGTTCTGAGGAACAGCAGCAGGAGGAATTTGGATCAGTGTCCTCGCTGCCCCTTCAGCACATCTTGAATGTTTCTGGGCTGAGGAGTCTGCAAGAGGGAGCTTTTCTGCCCAAAACGGAGGAACTGCTGTTCTAGGTTGTGCATGGGGTCCCTGGAAACCAGCACTGATCTCCCACTGATCACTGCAAGAGCAGGAAGAGCTTCTGAGGTTTCTCAGCCTTTCTTAACCCAAGAAATCACCTTGCTTTTTGTGATGGGAGAGGAGAAACAAGCCATGTTGGGAATGGAGGTTCATTTACTTCTAGTGAAAGATTTGCCTTTCCTTTGGATGACTGCTTGTTCATTCATCTTCCTGTCTGTACTAAGTTTGCTTTTTCACAGTTGCAGAAATGATGCATATCAGCTAGGAAAAAAAAAAAAAAGGCAAAAAGCAGCCATTTCCACTCAAATTCCCAGACCTCCGTTCTGCCTTCTTGTTATCACCCAAGGACAAAAGACCCCTGATCACAGACATGTTGGTTCAGGAAATGGCCTGAATTGGGGTCTGTGGAACAATTACTGGAGCAAATCCTGCCAGGAAGTGCTCTGAACCCACTCAGCCACCTTCTCTATCTTCTGGACTTCCCACCTCCCTCCTGCCTCCCCTTCCAAGGCATCCTCGTGGCATCCCTCCACACACTCCTGTGTTTTGCTGATTCCCATTAATCTGTGTTTTATATAACCACTTGTGCTGGACACAAAAGCGATGCATTACCATGCTATAAATACACAACTCAAGGTTTAGGATTTAAAGCAAATAAACCCCTCCACAGCCAGGAGAAGCAATCCATGACAAACCAGCGCTGGTAACTCCAAGGTGCAAATCCCAATGGAGAGAGGGCACCAGCTCTGGACCCACACCCAGATACCAGAGGCTGATTCTTTAATCACCACTGCATTGAGTGTGTTTAACTATTGCAATCTCCTTGGCTGGAAGCAAACATCAAAAAATGCCCAGAGCACTTTGGTCTCTGGGCAAGTGTTTCATGAACATCCATCATTTTAGCTTTCAGCTTCTGTTCCCATTGCTTTTCATTTAATTAATTTCTGCAGGTCTGGCTTACCAGCACTGATGGTCTTGCACAAAACTGCTGGTCCTAGGAGAAGAGAGGAAGGCAGAGAGAATCCCAAGGGCATGGGGATATTGGAGGGATGGGGACTCAGGGCAGTTTCTGGGGAATGGCGACCAGCTGAACCTGTTTGAAATTTATTAGAAAAGCTGGGACAGATCCCTGTGCAAAGCTCAGGTGCCATTCTCCAGAGAAGCTCAGAGGAATCACAGAGTAAAGGGAAGAGCACTGGCATTTCCAATGGCCCTGACCCCACAGGGTGGCTAACAGCATCTGCTGCAGGGCTCCCACACGTGATCCCAAAGCTCTGGAGCCTCCTGGGAGCTTCAGCCAATTTGTTCCAACACTGCAATTAGCACTTCATCATGGCCGGACTGTGCACAAAGGCTGTAATACCACCCAGCCTGCTAAGAACCAGGTATTTTCCAGGGAAAGCTCTTCTTTGGCCAGGTTGGGGCCCCCCCAGGCCATTCAGCATCTCCTCTCTGCAGCAGGGTTCGGATCAGCCTCGCTCAGGCTGTGTGAGGTTAATGGATTTCAAGCGACTCCTGTGATTAACTTTTCCTAAATCTCCAATTCTTTCGTGCCTTCTATTTTTATAAAAAGAAAAGGGAGGGAGGCGGTATTTACAAGGGATTTCACTCAAATAATGAAATAAATGTGATCAGCCGAGGGACCTTTAATCCGCTTTGACTCCTGTGTCCTGGGGAACGAACGAGCACGGAGATCTTTGCTGCTCCAAGTCCCAGCAAGGCACGGAATGAAACAACCCCACCCCTGCCCGCCTGGCAGAGCGCTGGCATCACCCCCAAATCAAGCACATAGGCACATCAGCCAAGAACTTGGGTCAACACCAGAGAAAAACACCTCTTTGGTCACCTGCTCCCACCCTGCAGCCTACATGTCCATGTCTCTGCCTGAAGTCCAGCGTGCTGAGACAAGAACTGGCCACATCTCTAGCTCAGGTGGCCAAAACCTGAACTAGAACATAAAAGGCATCATCTGTGTTCATCTATGTTTCGTGTTGCAGCACCCTCTGGAATATATGTGTGTGAAGGGGTGACACCATCCCATTTCCTTAGGCTTTTAGCCTGAAAATTACATGGTAAATTATCACTTTAATTAAAAATCTTAACTGAAAACCATGCAGGTGATTCCCCCTAGTCCCCCAAAAGTGAGTTTGTGGCTGCCAGGGACATCCTGTGTGGCTTGGAGCTGCAGAGAGCAGTGTCAGGGCTGTGCCAAGAGCTGGGGCTGCTGCACTGAGTTCCTAAGAGCCAGATAAACCCATGGGTCCCTTCACCCCCCTCAGAAACACTTTGAATGAATAAAAAGAGTGTGTTTGCCCAAGAAAACCCAGCCTGGGGTGAACTAGAGCCACACCTGTACTACTGCTGGGAAACCTTGTGTGACAGCCTTTCTAATTCTCCCCTCAACTCTCAAATCTGCCAACCCACTCTGCACCATCTCCTGCAGGTCCCTTCCCTTCTGCCTCATCCTGGGAAGGACATGGACAACGAGCCACCCCTTCCGGGGGGACAGAGAGGACAGAGAGGACCCCACCATGGCAGGGAGGACAGCACAGCCCTGATGTGGGAAAGGATTTGTCCTGCCTTCATTTCAGCACAGCCCCAGCCACAAACGTACAAAACAGCTTGTCAGGAAAAAAATACCAGCTTAGGTTGAGGAGAGGAGAACTAAACACCCCAGGCGTGATTGCCACATATGCCCAAAGATATAATCCAGATTTGCTACTTGTCCTGACCCTGGCACTCTTTTTTTTTTTTTTTTTTAATTTAATAAATTAAAATCTCTTTTTGCTGCTGAGCACAATCAGCATTAGGGTGAGGGGAGGAGGGGCCTTTCACTGTCCCCTGCAGGATCACACATGAAATCATCATTACAGCAGACTGGGACTCTCCCTGTGGCACCATGGAGTGCTGATGGCAGCAGTCCCCAACCCCACACACTGTATTTTCCTCCTCCTGGCCATTTTCTTAATTAAGGAGTTAGACAAACTGAAAGGCAGAAGATGCCACAGCCAGGACTTCTTCATTCCTTCTGGTTGGACAGGTCTTGGCATGGAAGGACCACTCCTCCTCGCAGGCCTGGCAGGCTGAGCCCTGTGTGGCTGAATTTGGGGATCTGAAGGTTCAGGCAAAACACTCACATTGCTGGACGATCCTGAAGGAGCTCAAACCGTTTTGGCCTTTTGTCTGCCCACATTGCCATGGTGAGCATCTGCACAGAGCAGCCCCAGTGTCCTTCCCCAGCTCACAGGGACAGGGGACACGGCACCCACCATCCCTTGCTGTTGCTATAGAGACTGAAGCTGCTTTTCTCCACAGCTATGCTGGTTGTTTCTGAGCAGCACCTTCAGCGTGGCAGGCAGGGAGAGAGGGATCAGGAATGTCTTGGCTTGCTGGGAGGGCAGCCAGGCCTCTCCTGATGCCTCTGTGCCCGAATTCACACTCATCTTTTGGGGGGTCTGCCAAAACCTTCCCTTCCTTTGCTCTGGGTGGTGAAGTACTGTGGGAGAGAAGGGGTGCAGGCTGAAGAGGGGCTGAGGAAGAAGACTCCCTGGAGAAACACTATGTGGGAGAAAGCTCCAGCCTGTGGATCCCAGCTTAACCCTGGGAATTGCCCCAGCTCACCTCCCCCTGCTCTCCTGCCTTGCTTTGCAACCATGTGCTGGGCTGAGACCAGCTCAGCTGATCTAACTCACTGTGGCAGCTTCTCCAGGCCATGCTCTCCTGATTACACCAGCAAGGATCAGGAGCAACTCCTACAAAGCCATTCTGCCACCCTGGATATACCAAGGGAAGACAACAAAAGGGCAAGGAAACCTCGACCTGGTGACATGGCTGTAGAATCATCCAATCTATTTGCAAAGGTTCAGTAAATTCTGGAGCTACAAAGTGAGAGTTTCCCACAAAACCATGGGAGAAAAGGCATCTCCTGCTCCCTGCCCCTTCAGGAACCTGTCATCTCCAGCTCCACATTGGTGCATCACCCACAGTCAGAGCTCAGAATGTGCTGCCATCCCTGCTGGGGATGAGCACAAACACTGCTACGTGTAATAACGCCTGGAAGGAAGAAAAAGCACCCCAGCTCACTTCTTCACAGAAATCTTTGCAGGAGAAGGAGGCTGGCAAAGGAAAACCCTGATGGGAGGGCAGCACATCCCTGCTCCCACACGCAGCAGCAGGAGGGAAGCAGGACAGCACCCGCCACCCCCGCTGCTCTGCCTGCTGCTGCACCAGCCTCCAGGGACAACCCTGAGCTCTCCCCTTCCCTCAACACGCTCAGTGACAGCCCTTCCCAGGGGACAGCTCATCTGTGAGCTCCGTGGGAGGTTTGTGTTCAAAGGACATGGATGCCCTCCTTGCCACGCTCCTGCTCCAGCCGGGGAGCCGGCAGCTCCCAGGGCTCTGCGCTGACATCCCAGCTGGAGACGCATGCCAGGGATAGATTTTCTGTTTAGCTTCTTTTCATATTAATCATCAAAGAGCAACAAATGTCGGCAGCTTGCAACAGTCATTAGCTGAATGTCTTCTTCACACCAGCCCCTTAGGAAGAGGCTTCCCAACATGCTGGGAGAGATGACAGGCACAGACACAGCTGACTCCTCCCTGGCCTTGCAAGCCAGGTGTATTTTGCTCACTTGGGATCCACAGCAGGACAGGGATGACAGGATCCCTCCATTCTGCAGGTTTCATCCAGGGAAGGTGCTATGTCTGATAATATCCACCACCTGCCAAACATCAAACTGTCTTCTAGAGACAGCTAAACTGTAGAGAACTGGCACATTCTGTTTAAAATATGAGATTTTCTTATGGCAGTTGTGAGGGGGGCATTCTATTTCAGAGACAGCACGTTGAGCATGGCCATCACCTGGATAAAGATCCACCAGGCTTCAAGGAGGCCACTTGTCAATAACGGGGAGAAACAGCACCATGTCAGGGCATTGTGTGTCCCTTACTAGACTAAAAACTCCTCATGCACCCCCACAGAACAGATTTTCCTTCAGTGTCCTGAGCACCCATCTAGGCCCACCCCACCCAAAGCAAAAGTTTGCATCTCCTTGGGCAGCAAGACTGCAGGACCTGCTCCATGCTGAATGTGTATCTCAAAGCCAAACTGGGCCCGTTTGCTCCCCTCCCTCATGATAAGAACCAAACAGGGCAGGATTTTTATGATTATTTATTATCTGTAAAGCACCAGCAGTGTCCTGACTCTGTACAAGACACAACTGCTGGGCTTACAAAAAGAAAAAAAAAAAAAAAAGCACTGTGGCCAAAATAATTTATCCTCTAAAAAGTTCACGAAGGTGTTCTCAGGAAGCTCTCAGGCACTGCCCATCCTGAGAACATATCAAGGTGCCAATGTAAGCCACCTAAAGAAGGCAGGCATGGAGCTCATTTCTCTCACCTGTAAAGCTTAATTAGGCTGCTGTCCAAACACAGCTTGAGAATACGGCCAAAACACAGGTATGGCCCTCGATTGCTAAAACCCAATCCATTACAAGAAAATTTTTTTTTTTTTTAAAGGTGGGGAAGCGACATTAAAAAACACCACTACTCATGGAAGTTGCAACTGCTTCCAACAAACAACACGTAGAAAATGCTGGGAAGGGGGGGGAACTCTCAAAGTATCTTCTAGTTTCCAAGTCCTCCACGTTCACCAGATGGATATCAACATCTGACACGTGTTGGAAGACATCCATATCAACTCCACCAGCCTGAACTGCAAGTAGCCGAACACGAAGCCAGAGAGAACATCCGTGATGTGGTGCCGTCCGATCATGACGCGGGAGAAGCCCACGCAGAGCGCCCAGAGGACCAGCAGGATGCGGAGAGGGATGGCCAGCACCAGGTGGTTGAGGAAGAACTTGGAGAGCATGGCCACCCGGCTGGCGTGGCCGGCGGGAAAGGCGTAGGTGTCCATGGTCAGGTAGTCCAACAGGCCGGGGGTGATGTCGTAGGGGCCCTTCCGCTTGGCCAGCTTCTGCAAACCTGCCACGATCATGATATCCAGGAGCAGGGCTAGGAAACAGGAGATAGAGAGGGAATGGTGAGAGACAGAAGAGTTGAGGGAAGTTTTCGAGGTGTAACATCGAAGGGTTGTTGTTGCCTTTAAATAAAAATTGAGGGGGGGGTTGGTTCCGGCCAGATGCCCACGGTGCAGCTGCACACAACTTCCCCATCCTCAGGTCACCACCCAAATGCTGATTAAACCCTCCCAGTTTGCCCACAGAGGAGGCAAATACCACTGTCACCATCTGACAGAGGAGAACCCCAAACCACAGAGGCGAGCGACCCACCTGGGAAGGAATAGAGCAACTGGCAAAGCTAAAATTGAAACTTTTTTGGCCCTCAAACCACCACTCTGGGTGTTCCTGTTGCTGCCTCCACCTTGTGATTTAGAAACCTTGTGCAGCAAGGTCCCTGCCTGGGGCTCTGTGCCAGGGTGACCAGGCTGCAGTGAGCAGTCTGCTGAAGGAAAGGTGCCCCACAGCATTTTCTAGTGTTGTCCCTTGTCCTCTCCCAAGCCCACCACCTCCTCCTGCCCAGAGCAGCCAGGGAATCACACCTTGCTGGCAGATTTCGCACCATGCTGGCAGATTTCACTAAGAAAAGAGCATTAGGAGACAGTGAGCCAAAAGGAAAGCCGCACAGTAAAGAAAATTTCTCCCGTGTTAGAAACAGCACCACGGCGTGTTGGAAGGAGAGCAGCATCCTCCTAGATATCCCCCACCAACCTTCTTCCTTTGCCAAAGCATCAAACACCCACGAGCCATTTCTTGTTTCTGCTCACCTCTTGCTCCGTTTCTCCCTGTAAGTCGCCCCCCACAGCCCCTTCCCTGTGCAAATGCATTGGGGGTACCACACCTCCCAGCCCCAGCAAACCAGGCCTGTGATGGCACAGACACCTGCAGCTGCAGCTCTCTACACCAAACCACCTTTCTCCCTTAACAGCTTCAGGAATGAAACCCATCAGCACTTATCTACATCACCCTCCTCTTCAGCCCACCTGCTTCGTCCCAGCCGACAGGTACTGTCATTTCTATTTCCTAGCATCAATTTTATTTCTCTTTAATCCCCTCATCTGCTTTTCCTCAACCCTCCTAATTAGTCAGAGTGCTGATTTCAGCTCCCCGCAGCAATGACAAGGACATATCTGCCATCATGAGCACAGCCTGCTCCCTCTGCAGGAATGCCAGGGGGCAGTGGTTTGGATCCCAGGCCCTGGTGAAGACCATTCCTTGAGAGCTGACAAGGTTTCAGGAGCATGGATGGGAGTGTGTCGGTGGTGGGGATGGCAAATGAGACAGCACTTGGGAGGCAGCTCCACCTGCCTGCTCAGCACCTGGTAAGTGAGGATCTGTCACAGCAGCTCTGCTCCCTCACCTTCCCCCTGTGCCACTCCCAGCCCCCAGCACTGCTTTATGAAGGGGCTGGTATTTATCCTGGACAAACCCTCTCCTTATGGGACACTGCTTTTCTCCCTCATCTGCAGGGTACCTTGCATGGGGAAGTGGGACAGCAGGACCTCCCTGGACCTTCTGCCCAACAGGTCATGCATATCCTGGAGTCTCAGAGCTGTGGAGGGCAGATGGAGCAGAGGAAAATCCAGGTACCAGCTCCTCCCTGGCATGCACAGTAGCAGGAATCCAGGCTAGACATAAAAAGCAGGAGACTGACACAGAGCAAAAGTTCAAGAGTGGCACCTGAACAAAGGTGTCAAAGCTGCAGATGGCAAGGGGCTGCAAAGCTGGGCACACCACTGTAGCAGTAGCAATGGGTTTAGGAGGACAAGGACGACCAGGGGCTGCCTAGCTCCTGCTGGATGTGACCAGCAGGCAGGGAGAGAGCACGGGGAGGTCTGCAGCCCACCAGGATGCCCACACTCAGCAGAGTGCTTGTCTGCAATTTGCTGATTTGATTTTTTTTTTTTTAATGGGCTGGCTGTGGGGAGAAAGGACGGGAGGGATTTCAGACACAGCCTGTGGAGCCCTGGAGCAGCCACTCACCCTGTGCTCCCTGTTAAGGACAAGTGCTGTCAGCTCAGGCCTGGCTGACCATTACAGGGCTGTTCTGCTCATGCTGGGCTTCCTAAATCACCCCCAGCCTCACTCCTCACCCCACTAAGTGACCCCCCCCCAGCCCTGACTCAGCTGAGTGCTCCAGGAGATGATTTTCAGAGCTCATTGGCTGCATTTCCCACCAGTCTCATCTCACCCTGGATGAGAACTGTGTGAAACTGAAGCTCCACGATGCTCTCTCGGGAACCCAGACTCATCAAATTCTTGGGAACCCAGAAGCATCAGAGAGATGATGCTGCCAAGAGAAGACTCTGGCCCAAGCTGCTCTGCTGAAGTCAGCACCTACTGCATTGCTGAGAAGTCCAGCCAGGGCTCCAGAACGAGTCTGAACACCCCAATGGATCCCAGTGTCTCCTCCACAGTGTTCAATAAATTCCCTAGTGACCATTCCCCACCAAACCTGCCCAGGATCAGTAGCACGAGTGCCATGTGCTTTAGCAATGTGTGGTGTTCGCCATCCATCAGGATTTTGCACTGGCAATATTTTTTTACGGTCAAAGGTGATGTCAGGGCAACTCGAGGGATGCAGGCATGTGTGCATGGAGGTGTTCAGGGCATGGTGAACAAGCCAAAGAGCAGTTCTAATAATCCTTTCATTCAGAAGATGAATAAAATGGGCCTTCAGTACTGCTAGCTTTGATTTTCGTCAAATGATGCACAGAAAGCAAAAAGCCTCGTTTGCCCACATTTCAAGATCAGAAGGCATGACAGCATTAAAACCGGGGGTTAATTTGCCGTTAAAAGAAAAAAAAAACCACCAAAGATCGCTCCGTCTGGTGCTTTTTCTGTCACTTCCCCTTGCACTTTTCGTTCCTTTCATGGAGATTTCTTTATGAACAGCCCCAGCAGCCAGCCCTGGCCCCCGAGGCAGGGGGGTCCCACTGCCTTGTCCCAGCGCTGGGGATCTGCAGTTCCCATTCCCTCTCCTCTGCTGCTGCCGCCTCCGGCGCTGGCAGGGTGAATCAGCAGGCAGAGCTGCTGCCGGCGGTGCTGCCAAGGGCTCATCCTTCAGGAGCAGATACAGACAGTGCCCAGCAGCCCCATCCCCGGCCCTATTCCCTTGCAATCCCATGACCTACATACCCGCTCGGACCTTGGCTCGCTTCCTTCCCCCCCTTAGTGCACATCCAACCCTCCCTCCTCGGGTGGGCACGGCGTTCGGCAGGGAAGGGGTTAACTTTATCACGGGTCCCCTGGGTGCTCCAGCTGCAGGAGGGTGTCTCTGCACTGGGGACTGTCCCTGCTGGTGAACCCCAAGCCTCTGAGCCTTGCACCTGCAAATCAGCAGCAGCACCTTGGCTCTGTCCTTGACTGGTCACACAGAGCCCTGCAAACCCTTCAGGCTGACCTGGCTGGAGGCTGGAGCGAACACAGCCCCAGGAGAGCCCGTGCAAAAGAGCCTGCAGCTGATGAAGAGCCTGCTCTCTGGGGACCCTCGGGGCTGTCACAAGCACAGCAGAGATGGCAGAGTGCCACCTGACTGAGGCTGAGATGAGAGGAGCAAGAAATTTTAATATGAAGCATTTTCTTCGTTGTGCTTTCCCCCCCCAGAGCCAGGTAGGGCTGGATTTAAACCAGAGGCATCACTGGATGTAAAATCCAGGTAGTGCTGTATTTAAGAGCAAAAGAAGGATTAGCTCTTGCCCATTCTTGCTCCTTTCACATTTTTCTGAAAAAGATCAGGAATTTCCCTGTTGACCTGGTGTTAAGGGAAACAATCCTTCAGATTTCCAATGCAAAACCATCCAATCCCCAATTCCTACATTAACATCTAAAACTTCTGTAAAACACAAAACCAAAGAGCAAGTCCTGTCTTCTTGCCTGTGACAATTTTAGCATCAGAGATCACCTTGGTATTGTAAAAAGCCAACATCTGGCATCAGATGCACAGTAAATGGGCTGAAAGTGAGCCCCCTGGGCAGGCATTTTATATCTATTAATAAGGAAAGGAAAACAAATTATCTGCCTTGCTCCTACCACCAAATATTAGGAGCCCATTAGGAGTGGAGAGGTAATCAGAGAGGAGCCCTGTGCAGGCAGGGCACAAGGACAAACCTGAACCATCATCAGCAGAACCAAAACCAAAGTTTGTATTTAAGAAGAATCGAAACAGTTGGATGTTCCCTGCCACCATAAGGTCCTTTCTGTCCCCAAGGTGGCTTCTCTACTGCTGTTCCTTATGGCTGGAAGAGGCTGAGGATGGTGTGAGCACCCTTGGGGACACGGTCTGCTCCAGGTTGGAGCCAGGCAGTGTCTCCAGGGACGGAGGCAGATTCCAGCTGGGATGTTTATATAAACATGCTATCAAAACCACAGCTGAAAAACAACCTGGGTGCAGTGCTGGGGGCAGAGGGGGAGGAAAAGGGGAGAAAGCCAAAAAAGCCCTTGGCCTCATCCGCTCCTGCAGCCGAGATCCACGTGACTTCACACACATGGGGCTGCCTGGACGAGACAGGGCTGCTCTGCAGAGCCCAGCCTGTGAGGTCGGGATCAGAAACAGTCACAAGCTGGACTCAGCCTCCCAGAACCACGGCTGAGCACATGGGGAGAGGAAAACAGGGAGGTAAATTCCCAGGAATGAAGAGTGAGCCCATTTCATGAGCTCAGGAGGCTCCCAGTGTGGGAGCAGATGTGCCTGAGACAAGATGTGCACAGAGCAGAGCCAAGCTGGTGACAGCTCATTGCCTGGGCTTCAAACCCACCGTGCTGGAGGTGGCATGTGCTCCCCACTGCAGCTGCTGAGGCCACATGCAGGGCCAGGACTGGCTGTGAAGGTCCCGTGTCGCCCAGATCACCCACCCTCACTCAGTACTGAACTCTGGACAAATGCCACCAGTCCCAGGAAACAGTTTCTTTGGCTCCATAATTAGAATTCTTTTTTTTTTTTTTTTTTCTTTCCTATTTTTCTTTTTACTTATGTGCCCCCTCCTACTCCTTCTGAACTTCCCAAATCTCCTGCAGGCATTAGGCTCCCTGACCTGGAAAATGAGCTGTTTGCAGCCTTATCTCGTTGACATTAATGAAAGATGCAGGTTTCAAAAGGATCTTCACCCTCTCTCCAGTGGAGTCAGCAGCTGCTGGAAGAGGTCCACTCTGGAAATGAACCCCTCCATTCCATTTTGTTCCCCAAATGTGGCACTATTGGGTGTAAGAGCTGACAGAAAGCACAGATGGCATGACACATTGAAGAGCCAATGAATCAGGCATTCTAGTGTTTTTGGGGGGGTTATTTTTTGGCTGAACAAGCATCAGCGTGGGGTAAGTGGTCATGGGGAGGTGAAAAAAAGGGTGGAAAGCAGAATTGTGCAATTAATTATAATAAAAACCCCACAACAACTAAAAATAGATTTGCTATATTCTAGATGATTAGAAGCAGCCCTGAGTGCAAGCACAGGCTGCCTGGAGTTCTCCCCTTGGAAATACTGTGCCCTGGCAGCTGGGAAATTTGTACTCAGCATCAAATACTGAGTGGGGCTGCTTCACTGGGGGATCTGCACAGGCTGGGGTGAGATGCAGGCAAGAGGGGGAGCACAGTGAAAAGAGCTCATGCTGTTGGGGAGAAGGAGCTGAGCAGCCCCAAGGATGGCTCATCTGCCTCCCAGAAGGGCTCTGACAGCTTGAGATGCTCCTGTTCCCCACAGCAGCAGCACAGGTACCATCAGCACATCCCAGAACCACACACACCAGCACCAACAGCACTGTATGGGATGAGCTGGAGGAAGAAAAGTGCCTTGGGCTGAGGAGCAGCAGCACAGCCCAGCCCACCAAGGCTGGGATCTTTGCTCAGCCTCAGTGCTGTTTGGGCTTGGAGTTACACCCCACAGCTTTCAAAGAGACAAACTGGAAAAAAAAAAAAAAAAAAAAAAAAAAAGGCTCTGATTCTGTGATGCTCAGAGGGTCTCTGACCATCACACCTCATCTGATTCTGTGATGCTCAGAGGGTCCCTGACCATCACACCTCATCTGATTCTGTGATGCTCAGAGGGTCCCTGACCATCACACCTCACAGCATGAACCCAGATCAGGTACGTCTGCCAGCATCCCTGTACAGATGGAAATGGTTCTCTGTTTCAGGTTAAAACGTGGACATTTCCACAAGGTGGAGGAAAAAATGCGAGTTCATCGGATCCCCCTCTTTCCCACCCCATCCTCCACCAACCCTGACCCGGAGCAGGAGACCCGACGGGCTCTCCCTGCCTGCTGCTGCTCCCAACACCTCACCTCACTCCCCCACCTTCCTCTTCCCAACCAGTGCTCCTGTCAAGGCGTGTTAGAGGCAAACACACTCACCCATTTCCCGGGATCTCCCTCCGGGCCAGAGCCCGGCTCTGCTCTGCAGCTCTGCCTGAGTGAAACAGCTCCTGTCCCCTCCGAGCTGCAGGCAGGGGCAATGGGAAGTTGTTCCCGGAGTGACAGACACGAGGATGACTCATTTCCCATCTTTATTCCCCCTCTTCCCATTCAACAACCCTCGCAGTTCTTTTCTCTTTTGCTCTGCATTCAGGCTCGGGAACGTTTCGCTGTTTGCTCTGCGAGGGTTGGATTCCAGCTCTCTGCACATTCCCCAAGGGCTGCACACTGATGCCTGCAGGGCTCACAGCATCCCCAGCAGCCGGCCAGGACCTGAGCAAATCGGCGCTGCCTGGTACCGAGAGGCTGATCAGACCGAGGGAATGATGGAGACATCCCTGGAAACACCCCCGTGCCTGCTCCAGCCACAGCCAGATGAGTGCCAGCCTGTCACTGACTGTCCTTCATCCAAGGGGACACTGCAGGCTCGCCAGCCTGCCCTGCAGTGAGCAGGGCACATTCCTGGAGAGGAAGCAGGCAGGAAGGGGGGCAGGGAAGCCGGGAGAGCTGGGCATTGCTGGCTGTTCAGAGATGCCTGAGCTCATCAGCTGTGAAAGGGATGAAGGCTGAGCACGGCACCCACCAAAGGACCACGGACTTCAGCTGCTGTATCTGGGCAGAACAGAGGCAGATTAGCAGCCTGGAGTGATGAAGAGGAACGTTTAATGCCAGGCTGGACCTGTGTCTGAATGCTGGATGCAGGGAGGGGGCATCTGCATTGTTCCCTCTGCCTGGCACCTTCCGTGGGTCACTTGTGTTGGGTTATTTGGCAATTTAAATGTTTCCACCTCACTGGACAGACGTGCTGCTGGCTCAGTGAGACCTTGGTGGACCCTGGCAGGGCTGGGAGGGGAGTGGGACAGCAGCTGAGCCCCCTCCATGTGCCAGGGTGTCCGAGGAGGGATGGTTCTGCAGGGCACCAGCTCCTGAGCTGCTCTACCCATCCCTGGTGGAATGGCCTCTGCCCTTCCTGGCTCGGAAAATCCCTGCTCTTACAGTGGAAGAATGAAAGGGGAAAAAACAGACACATCTGGCCCCAAACCATCTCTGGGGGTTTGGGCTGAGCAAGCTCTGCCTCATACAGACTGATCCATCTGCCATGCAGCTCCCCAGCCTCTCTGCTGGGTCTGGGCTGCCCTGGGGCTCAACAGGATCAGCTCTGTCTGGGCATTTCATCTACCCAGTGACCTTTACCAGCAAAGGGCTCTACTGTCTAGATTTTCATCACACAGCCTCCAAAGAGAAGCACAACAGTACCTGAAGCACGTCTGTGTTGTCAGAACAGGGTCACTGGGGTCTCGAGGGGCTTGGTGAAGGCATTTCTGTCTCTCTTTCCTTCCTAAGCCACCAATTTCTTGCAAATCTGGTCTTGCTTGGAAGCTGTCAGGATGGGACCACAGAGTTCTGACCATATATATGTATTTATACTTTTCTTCCTTAGGAGGTCTGCAGGGACTATGTTTCAGAATATCATGGCTTTGTTCCTGGTCAGAGTAAAGCTATGTCAGTATTCAGGAAGAAGGCTGGACAGAGCAAGAACTTCCTCCTTGCTGATCTCCAGGAGTGGAGAAGCAGCCCTGGGCTCCCTCCTTTCCTCCTCCCGTGGCATTCACCCATCCCCAGCCTGACATGCTGCTCTGCTCGGTGATACATCCACGCCCTGAGGCAGTGCTGTATTTAATGGGATAAATGCTTAGTGACAGCACCAAAGAGCCATCCCACTCCTCCAAGGGGATGCAGAGCCAGCTGGAGATGGCTGAGCACTGGGACCAGTGAGACAGCAAGCAAAGAGAAGACAAGGGCTTTCCTCTTCTCCTGGTCTGGATGTCTGTTCTAGAGAGCCATGACCGCAGCAGAACCAGCTACTGGTACCTCAAACCAAGCACAAACACAATTTTATGTGCCAGGATGACCCAAGCAGGCACCTCCCAACAGCAAAGGCACCCAGCTGGATGGCAAACAACTAAACACAGCGGTGGTTTGGCTGTAAACACAAAAGAGGGACCTCACTGGAGTGACCACTTTGGGTGGGCAACCCTCTTCCATCCCCAGTGACCACACTGCACCCCCACTGCAGTGAGAAGGTGCCTGGATCTGCAAAGACCATCAGTTTAACGAGATCAATCTGTTTGGCTTAATAAATAGGAGGTGAAAAAATTACTTGAGCACCATCCAAAACACTGAAAGGCGGAAGAGATGTTGGCTGAGAGAGCCGTTCAGCTGGAGAGAGAAGGGTATGGAGACGCAATGAAGGGAAAAGTCCAACTAAAAGCACTTGTGAGAATCCCTAGCACTGCAGTAATACAGAAATGGCTCTGACAAGTTCACCCTCACTTGTAACTGTACATCAGATTGAGTGTTTGGGTTTTTTCCCTTAACAAATTGAACAGGAATAAATTAAAGGGATGTGCTACAGCCTGTATTTTGCCGTGGGTTAGATCGATGATCCAAATGTTCTTTGCTGGCTTTGCAGTCAATGAATCACTAAATTTGGATCCACACCCTCACCAGATGGATCAGAACCAGAAACCGAGGTACCGCTGCCCCCAGGGTTTAATGGAATTTCTGTCTGGTTCTGAAGCAGATCTGGGCATTTTACTGGAAGTTTTATGACTGCTTTCCCCCTGCAGGCCCAATTGCAAGGTTCAAATGACTTTCTAAGCACCTTAGTTTTCATAAAACCCTTGTGATTGCAGAGAAAACCTTCAATGGTCCTAAAAGTTCCAACACTAGCAGACAAATAAAATGAACTTTATAACTGGGGGATTTCCTGAGTTATGATTTTCTCGATTTAGCCAAGGGGTTGTGGACCTTCTCCCTGACTTTTGCTCAGCCAGGGCTGGTGACGCTGAGACAATCTTCCTGAAAGCGTGTCCTGGCAGAGGGATTTTTACAGTGGGCACAGATATCTGGTTTCTCCCATCTTTTCAGTAACAGGCTGTGTGTGCTTCTCTGGCTGTTTGGCATTCGCTGGAAAAGATTACTGTGAGAAGGGGAATCAATAAATTCCATCACAGATGACAAACATGGAGGGAAAACATTGCTCGGGGTTGCTAATCAGCATTTGCAGTGGGGATGGAGGGAGCATCCCAGGGTCAGATCCCCTCACCCGAAATGCTCCCACATGTGCTGGCAAAGCCCCTGGCAAGAGCTCCCCCTCCATCTGCAGCGGTGCTCCTGCCAGGTTCCCAGTCCCATTTCAGCAGTCTCCCGTCTCCTCGCCTTGGAAGCCTCATTGCAAATCCTAAACAAGTGCTCTATGATGGGCTGGCTCCCTGCCCAGAGACTGCATCAGAAATTCTGCTTGATGTATCAAACCCTCAGCAAGCCGGGGGGATGGAGGAGAGCCCCGGGAAGGGGTGCCACAGACAACCCCAACTTCCCGGCTTCCCTCCAGCAGGGAAGCACCAGGAGGTTCCCTTCCCTTTGACCTGTGCCTGTCCAAGAGGGCTTTGCACCACATCCTGGTGGATTTGAACCACAGGAAAGCAGCAGCAGAAGGGACCAAGGATGCCAGATGCAGCAGCGGTGCCACGACCTTCCTGTCTACACAAGACCCTGCTTTTCTTGGGACCCGTGGAGGTCCACCCAGGCTCCCAGCCAGGCTCCTTCTCCACCAGCAGCACAGATATCATGGCAGCAGCTACTCAGATACTCAGAGTTTCTGACTGCAATCTTAAATATCAGCCCAAGGCCACTCTCAGGGCAGAGATCTGCTCTGTGGGGTGACACAAGTCCTGCTGCAGAAGCTCTGACAAAACAGGCTGAGGGCACCTTGGCTAGTCCCACCAGTCAGTGCTGTCTGTTCAGAGGGAGCAGTGGAGCTCTTTGGAGGCTGCCAGACCTATGGAACTGGTCCTTCACACCAATTAACTATTTCCTGTCTTGGCAGGGGGAGAGGAGCGGTGGGAGTAGTGCATCTAGGCAAGGATGTGAGACTCCAGAAACCCCCAGCTTGTCCCTGGGCAACCACACTGGAGCTCAGGAGACCTGGAGATGTGGGCAGTGATGCAGGGATGAGCCCTCCATGCCACCACTCCATGAAGTTAGAACATGACCCCGAGGTGTCTTTGCATTTGCCCTCCTCATATGGCAAGGGAAGGGGCAGAAAAGCTCCCTTGTTTTTCAGCCAAAAGGGGCATTAGCTCTTGATCCCAAGAGACTGGCCCCTTGTTGAGGGCTGCTGATTTTACTGCAGACCTCTACCAAGCTCTTTGCAAGGACCTGAAATATTTTGGAGTCAAAGCAGTCATTTTCAGGCTCCAACCCCATGAGAAGCTCTCAGGTCAAGAGACCTCTGGAAAGTGTGCCAGTCTCCGTCAGTGAAACTGTGCTGTTAGTCACCGACTATTTCATCCTCGTGCCCTTTTGACTGGATCCTCTCTTCCCAGCTAGGGGCTGACCCTGCACACCGAGGAGCCCCTGGAAGATCTGCTGACGTTGGCGGGCTCTGCATCACGCTGGTGCTATTCTGGCTTCCTCCCCGCCACAGCCTCCCCCCAGGAGATGTCACAGCACGAGGACAGTCTCCTCCAAAGGCACAGGGGAGAAAAGGCAGCCACCACTGTGCTTTTCAAGCCAGTCCAGCTCAGTCTTCGCCCTCTCTGAAGGATGAACTTGTGGGAAAAAAAAAAAAAACCAAAGCCTGGGGCCATGTTGCTGAGCTGGATCACATCACAATCAGCCCCTGCAGACAGGACGTCCCTTTCCTGTGGTGCCTGTGAAATAAAGTGTCCCTATAGCCCCTTAAAGTGCTCCCTGAGAAGAAAGTGTCTAAATCTAATGTTTCCAATTTCTTCTACCAACAAAAAGTGGGATTGCTGAGTTTTTAGGGAGCGTGAAACACCAGGGTGGGTCACAGCCAGAGGAGAGGGTAATAAGTCACAAGGAAAAATAGGATAACTGGACCCAAAAGCAGAAGAGCAAGAAGAGCAAGGTCCTCAGGTATGCATGGCCTGGGCAGGCTGGGACCAGGATCTAAAACAAGTCACAGCTATGCTCATCCTGGTCACTGGTGGGACATCAGGGTGAGACAGGCCATGCACAATGGAGAAGCCAAACCCTTCAACACATCTCCAGAAACAGGGACACTGACCACTGCCATGCAAGGAAGGACTAGCAGGAGAGCCAGAGGCATCCCAGCCTGCCTACACAGCCTCTGGGTCAAATTAGCACATGGAAACGGGGACAGCAGCAAGAAAGGCACCCAAGGGAAGGAGGATGTGAGAGCAAACTGCAGCAGAGAAGGTGACAGGACTCCATCACGTGGAGTCAAGAAGGTGGCAAGAGGATGGAAATAACATCCTCAGGAATTGATCCAGACATTAAAGATTAATATCTTTATGTTTTCCCCAGCTAGCAAACACCAAGGCAGATGACCACAGATTAAATAAAAGACATCACTGCTGGTATCCACCCTCCCACCATGGACACCCCCTTGGTCTGAGAGGACAACCCTGCCCCATGAAGCACCAGGGGCCTGTCCCTGCTCCGTGGCTGTCCCCAGATACCACAGTTACCCCATCCCTCTTAGACACCTTCCTGGGACATCCATCCCCCACAGTACCCAGGACTAATGGGGCCAGTAAGTGCAGCATTTACCCTAAAGGTCACTCCCTGCTTCCCGACCACTTCTGCTGCTGGGAGCAGCCAGAGGAGGAGTCCCAGCGCCGCTGTCCCTTGTGACGAGGGCTGGGCTTTCCCGGCAGGGAGGGAGGTTTGCCACTCACCTAGCAGCAGGTTCATGAGGACCTCTTGGCCTGCCAGCGTGCTGCTCTTCACCAGGCAGATGAGCGTACCTGCGATCCAAGGGATCCCGTGCCCCGTTATCCCCAGCAGGTTGATCATGGAGCGGGCACCTCCCCAGGAAGAGGCTCTGTTGGCGCACACCCCCAGCCTCTTGGACATGCAGATATCGATGGCCAGCAGCGAGTTGAAGGCGATTCCCTTGAAGGAGGGGTTGAGCTGCATGCAATCCTCCTCGGGCAGCTGCTGCGACTGCCTCCGCTCCTTGGGGTTGGTGTTCTGGGCACCGGCTGCCCCGGCCTGGCCGCTCTGCTTCCTGCTGGAGCTCCTGCTCTCCTGGTTCCCCTTCAAGGGCTGATTCAGGGAGAGGAACTCAGCCCTGTTGAGGACATTGTTCCTGTCTCTGGCCCTGGACCGTGGCTGGGATGCTGGCATTGCAGTCTCTCTTTAACGCAACCTGCTTTGCAAATACCGGGAAGGAGAGAAATCCCTCTTCTCCCTGCAGAAAGCTTCCCCCACTCCCACCCTCACAAGCTGTGAATTTGGGAAGCTACAAAGGTTCCCCTCTGTTGCAGTTGCCCCCAGCACAGACTGCAGCTGTTAAATATAGAGTAAGGAATGCACATGGCTGTTTACTTCATGGGCCTAGCAAGCTTGGAAGGAAAATTAATGCCAGGCTTGGCAGCCACTCCAGTGCCAGGGAAAAAGGTTAGACAGCCAATAGACACGAAGAAGAGGAGGGAAAAACATTGTGCCAAAGGTTGGTTGCTTCTGGCCTGGTCTATTTAAATCTTCCAATTGCTTATTCCCCTGGGCTGCAAGGGAAACTGGGAAACGTAGTTCTTTTTGTGCTGCAGTTCACATTTCAGTCCCAGAGTCAGAGCTGGAGATGATGGCATCCCCCTCCTCAGGGCACCCCGTGGGGGGCTGTGCTGCCTGGCTTTGCAGCACCAAGACCAGGTGTTGCTCAGGGACTCCCCTTCAAGGGGTTTTCCCCCAAATCTTCCTGATTAATCTGTTCTCCAACTCCTCCC
>VZSR01000598.1:4432671-4507804 GCA_013398615.1 Brachypodius melanocephalos
AAAAAAAAAAAAAAAATTAATCCCCGAAGCCCAGACATCGCTGGCGGTGGAGCCTCCAGAATCGGAGATTTGGCGACTTTTTGCGTTTTCCAGCCGTCGTTTCTTTCTGTTATTATTGTAATTTTGTGCGAAAGGAAGTTATGAACAACTGCAAGTCAGGAAGTGGAAATCCACACCGGTTGTGACAAGCTGGGGCTAAAAACTATTTCATTATTTATATAGATGTGTCTATCAACATTCTGCTTTTCATCCAAAGAATAAAGGGAAATACCGGCTAGTCCTATGTTTGATGGTGAATGACAGACCTCGTCTGAGCAAAGGAAGGACTAAATATATCAGCTAAGAACACCACCTTTATTTATTGAACTCAAGAGACTTTTTTTTAACCCAAAGACAATTTGAGCAAGAGATTTAACGGGTCATTAAAAGGGGAAAAAATTTTAAAGGCCCTTTTGCTCCTGAAGCGCAGCTAACCTCAAAAATAGAAGCAGTACTTGTAAGACAGATATTCGAATTAAGGCTTTACTCGACGAATTTTCTATCCTATGGATATCAGTTTTGAAATTACAAACCAAGAAGATCTGTAATTGATCTAGCACCAGATAATTTCAATGCCTAATATTCCCCAGGATTGCTGGAGTACCCTAGGAGCTGCGTCGGACTGTACTCGGGGTATGCCATGGGCTGTATTCAGAGCATTAGCTGCAAATCCAAAGTTTTCCGGGAAAGCATTTCAGTGATTGAAGTCAAAGCCTCCATTGATCCCATCCCCACCAGCATTGACGAGTCCTCCAGCGTGGTCCTGCGCTACCGGACCCCTCACTTCCGAGCCTCTGCTCAGGTGTTGGTGCCCCCTCTTCCCAAGAAGGAGACCTGGATCGTGGGCTGGATCCAGGCTTGCAGCCACATGGAATTTTACAATCACTACGGGGAGCAGGGAATGTAAGTGTTTCCAAGAGCGCGTGCGGGTGCGTCTGCCTAGCGGGAAGAGGGAAAGGGAGGGCATTGGCCTGGTTGGGAAACAGTGGATTTAGCCAAAAATTATAACCCATATTTAAAAACCCAGCCCTTCTGAAACTTATCAGGACTTTCCCATGTGTTTAAAATACAGGAGAGCTTGTCCCTGCCCTTTTAAAGCAGTGGGCGTTCTTCTCTTGGAATGGGAATTCGCCCAAGCTCCAACCAAACCCCACTTGCTCTGGTAGGAACCCAAAAGCCACATTATTCCACAACAGCTTTTGAGTTGCACAGGGGATCCTGAAACCTCTTGCCAAGACAGGCACTCCTGCTTTGATAGGTGTTTGACACCAGTGGTTCTCCTGACCTCCTCCAGCTCCTCTTGCCTGTATCCCTCCCCATCCCAAAAGTGCGCATTGAGGAGCCCCAGGGAGAGCTCAGGGCTGACACTTGTGGCACTGAGCTGTCCCTGGAATAATGCTGCTGCTGCTGCTGCTGCTGCTGCAGTGAGCTGTGGCTGGGAGCTGGGTAGCCCACCAGCTTTGGGAGCACATTTAACGTCACAGGAGGAATCCTGCTTGCTTTGCCCACAGTAGCAGGCAGCCCACGGGAAAGCACAAGCTGGATTTAACCCGTTGGTAGTTGAACCGTCTGCATCACCTTGGAGCAGGGTGCAAATTTCACGTTACCCTCCTTTATGGGTAACGTGAAAGGGAATGTATAGGTATATGTGTCAGGTGGGAGGAATCCAAGGGCTGTTTGCACACCAAGAATCCCCGTGTTACTGGTCAGACAGTGACAGTGAGACAGGAATGAGTCAAATTCAATCAGAATGTCACCTCCCTGCCAAGAAAAGTCATCTCTTCCCCAGTCCCCCACCAGCTTGTTCTCCAAACATTGCAGGCTTTGGCCCACAGCTAAATCAGCCCCAGCAGCTGATCCCCAAATGCCTGCACAGAACAGCAATTCTGCAACTCACGGTGCTGGGCAGCACCAGATGCAGCCTCCTGGTGCAGCAGCAATGTGTCTGTGCAGCCACGGGGACAGAACCGAGCACAGAGGCAGTGCTGGCAGATGGGTCAGTGGCTGGAGGAGCTGATGCTGCCCGGTCTCTGGGGGTTAGGGAGGAAGGACGGGAAGGTCAGGTCTGAGCAATCCTCTCTCTGCTCATCCCGAGTGCCCCGAGTCAGGGAGATGCTGGCTCAGCCCATGAGGGTCAAATTGGGCAGCTTTAAAAAAAAAAAAAAAAAAAATCCCTGAATGAGAAGCGCTGAGGGAGGAGGGGGACACGGCGGGCTGGAAAGCGGGGCTGACTTAATGCAGCGCCTTCCTGAACATCTGCACGCACAGCCCGGCCCTCCTTCCCTCCCCGCTGCCTCTAAGCCCCGCCGAGGACACGGCTTCAGCATCTCGGCATCATCACACGGCAAGATGCAGACCGGAGGGAAGGGCACGGGAGGAGCAGCCCGGAGCGACAGGCTGCCCTCCCCTCCTGTCCCCGTGTCCCCTCTCTGCTCAAGCAGAAAGTTTCTTGAGAAGCGATCTGGCACCTGGCAAACGCCGGCAGTGCAGACAGGCTGATCTTGATTTTAAAAAGTATTTACAGCAGGCACGAAATCTGTAGGCTTCTTTGGCTCCAACAGCATCTCTAGCAAGGACAATTTGTTGCTCAGATGTTCCCAATTCCAGGCCTTTGGGATTTGCATGTGTAATTCTCCGGCTCATTTAGGGATCCTGTCTTTAGCGACCAGCTGCAAAGGAAAATAGGAAAGTCCACTTTGTATAAATACAGCTCAGATGCACTGAAATAGAGAGGACTGGGCACAGAGTGATGCTGCCAGTGCTGCTCTGGGCTGCAAACCTCAGCACGGCCTTTTATTTCCCTGCACCTGGGTTGGTCTGTGTTTAAAACGAGGATTTGGTACAACCTGCCCTTGCTGGAATGTTTTGGGACAAAAAAAAAAAAAAAAAAGGAGTAGTAGCTGCTGCTGTAAACAGGTAGATTTAAACACTGCAGCTGTGTATGAGAGGTTTTAGCTAGAAAATCGTGGAAACAAAGGTTTTTCCCTAGGAGGTTCATTGACATTTAACTGATACCCAGAAAAAAAAAAAAGTTACCTGAACACAAGCAGGAATTGGTCTGTTCCTGCACTCTCTTTCTATAGACTCGTTGCCATCTGAAGGCTATAAATAAAGGCATTTAGGAGGAAAGGCCTCTTCAATTCCATTGAAACATGGGCTTGGAAGACCTTTACAGAGAGAGAGAGAAAGAGGCAGGACACAAACCTAAGAGAAAGGATGGGCCAAGGCTTTAGCTGGTGTAACTCGATGTAATCCCACTGACCTCCACAGGGCTGCATCAATTGATGCCAACAGAGTCCCAACTTTCCATGACAGGGAGAGGCTACTGCCACATCCATGTTTTTAACCCCTGTGGTGACCGGCGAACAAAAAACCCTCAAATAATCAAAAATCAGTCATCCAACCCAAGCACCAATACTTACAGCAGGCTTTGGATTAATTTTTCACTTCTCTGCTGGGAAGTTGTGAGCTGTGCATAAGCCATTACACTGAGGATGGAAACAGCTGAGAAATACTGGAGCAGATGGAGCTGTGCATAATGCTGCTATAGGGATGGGAGCTGCAGAGGGGATAATTTAGACATGCACGTTTAAAGTGGCACTGACAATTTGGGGGCTAAATGCAGCATTTTTAAATTTAAAGGGAGAGAATTAGAGCTCAGATAACGCATAAGTGCTGGCATTACTTTACATGTGAGTCAGTAGATGCTGCAGGGGACGTGAAAACCCCCAGCATGAGGATGTGGGTGTGCTCTCTGACCCCTCTCTGTGCAGGACTGGGGCAAACTCCTATCCACCCCATTGCTGCTATTGCTGTTCCTCCCATGCAGGGTTTTATCCTTGTCCTTAGGGAAGGGTGCTGCTGTGCAGAGAGAGGCATCAGAATCAGGCCAGAGCTGTGACCTGTGCAGGAGCAGCTGGACCAGGTCCCTGCTGGCATCTCCTGGGGTGGGTGCTGCTTTCTGCACCTGGTGGAACCTTTGTCAGTGGCTGGGCCATGCTGGAATGGCATCATCCAGCCTCCTTCATCTCCATGGAGATGTGCAAGAAGCCGTGCAGATGGAGATATGCAAAAGAGAGAGATAAATAAATTGGAGTTGGAATATGATCAGCCAAGAATCTGGAGAAGTTTCTTGTGGATGTTTCTCCCCCTGGAAGACCTGATGGGGCACTTGCATCGTTGCATCATCACTTCATCTTCCCAGGCACTTCTCCCTGGTGAGATTAAATCTTCCATGCCCTGCAGCAGGGACATAATGAACTCAACTTGTCAAGAGAATAAACCCCCAGTCCCCAGGAGGGAGGACACAATCAGAAAAACCACAAGGGTATCTTTTCCAAAGAAAGTGAAGGGAGGTCAGTTCACTGTGGGAATTTACCCCTCCAGGGATTTAGAGGAAAAGGCTTTGCTGCCCTGCAATGGCCCCTGGATCTCACTTGTGCTAAGCACCCACCTTAGCTCACTTACATGGACTGTCCAGGCGGACTTGACTCTGCTCCCCTAAACCAGCAGAAATTGTTGCCTTTTTCCTACTGCCAGTTTTACTCCCTGATCCAGCCATCAAACACTGCTGCTGGTTCAAGAGATGAGGCAAGAACACACAGCTGGAGGGTGGGAGGAAGAGGGACCACAGCAGCACAGCTCTGTCAGCTGGGGAACAACATCTTAAATTTCCTTCCTGTTCTTCACTCTAGCCCTGCCTTGACTTGCCTGACATGCTGGAGTAGGTGAGAGAGGCACTGTAAAGGAGAATTTAAAATTAAGCAGCTCTGGCCATCAGGTTTTCTTTCTCTCAGTGAGTCCCCAGTGCAGGCCAGTGGTGGAGGGAGGCAGGAGCAGGGATGTGAAATGCCTGAGACAGAGTTTCACTACACCCACACATGGCCCTGGTGCAGGCACCAGGCAGGGGCTGTGTCCCAGAGGGGCTGCTCTTATTTAGGGAGCTCAGAGAGGAAGGTGTTTGAAAGCACAAGGTTGTGCAAGTCCATCTGGCCTGTGACTAATTAGGAGCTGGCTCTAAGCAATTAGAGCTGAGGATGCAATAGTGCCTGGTGCCTGTCTGGAAAGGTTACCTGGATGTGTCCACGCTGCTGGGTGCCCAGGGCTGGAGGCTGCTGTGCTGGGTTTGCTGTCACTGCCCTGCTGGGAGCTCAGGATGAGCTGGGGGATTCGTTCTGTGTGACAGAGTGGGAAAAAAATGTCTGGATGAGGACTGGGAAGCTCAAACCTACATAAAGCTGCTTGGCTGTCAGCAGCAGGACTCCAGTTGTACCACAAGAAATAGCTCCAAGTTCCTTCTGGTAGCAAGGAGACATTTGTTAAGAGAGGTTTCTTGGCAGCTGCAGTCTCTGGTGGTGCCCACACTGACTCTGAAGGTTTCAGAAGAGGCAGAAACAGGCTTGTCAGTGTTATAAGCCAGGACCTACTGATCCTGGAGCTGATCAGTGAACCCACGAAACCAGATAGCTTGGTTTCTTTTCATGCCTCCTTCCTGCTACTGTCAGCAAAGTGTTTACTGGGCACTTTCTGGTCTCTCCTTGGCTCGACACTACCAGAGAAAGATGCTGATGCAGCCAAAGATCATTCCACAGCATTCTTTCCAAAATCATCCAGTTGTTGGCATATTATTTAACACGGACACGCTCTGCAGGCAGAGGCTGCCAGCCTGGCAGAGGCTTTGCTGTAGCATCAGGCGAGGGGCAACCACCAGCAGCAACCACCCTGCAGCCTCTGCTCTGCTCCAGTCATGGAATCATCATGAGGCCTCGTTTCTCTGCTCATTCCAAGCTGTGCAGATGAAGCATAATGGTTTTGAAACCCTGGGGTTAACCACACTGGCTAGAATTAGGCACAGCGTGCTCTGTGAAGAAACACAGGCCGGTTTCTCCTTCCTCATTCCTGCCTTTCCTCAATCTGGGTGCCCTCCTGGGCCACCCTGAGCCCAGCCACGCTCAGCTTTGTCCTGGGATGCTGCAGGCTCTGCAGGCACCATCCTGCTGGGCCCTGACACAGCTCCACCTTTGTGCTCTTGTTTAAATCCTGGGAAAATCCTGAGGAGCTCCTGCAATTCCATACTGGCCTGGGGCACTGGGAATGAAGATGGGGACAAACAGATCTTAGAGGACTTGGGTTCACTGAGCAGGTATTTACCAGATTCTCCTGCCATTCACCCACCAGCTCTGATGTGAGTAGGTTGGAGCAGCCCAGGAGGGTTTTCACCCTCTGTGGCACCTCAGCTCCTGGTTTGGCACCTCTGTACCTGCAGAGATGCTGTGGCTGCACCACACCTGTCACCTCAGAGTCAGCCTCTGGGACACTGTCACATCCCATCCCTGGGTGACAGCCAAGCTGAGTACCAGCCACTGTCTGGATGGAAAGTAATCCTAAACCAGCAGCTGAAAGGGAGAGAAGAGCCCCCAGATGGGGTTTCGGAGCTGGGCTGTGCAGCAGGGAGGGGTGGGGGCTGCAAAGCACAACCTCCACTCATCCGTGGCCAGGGCTGTATCACCCAGCATCCCTGGAGCCTCCCTGGAGCCTTCCCAGAGCCTTCCCAGCTCTGAAGGGTGTGAGGGGTGCTGAGCCAGGGTGACTCCGGTTTGCAGAGCAGAGCAGAGCGTATAAACATCTCTGCAGTGCACAAGGGTCCTGGCAGGGCTGCTCAGGGATCTCCTTTTGGCTGCCTTCACTAAGAATTTTCTTCCAGGGAAAGGACTCCCTCTGCCTGCTGGCGATGGGCTCGGGAGGAAGGGATTGCTGCAGCTGCGCTGCCGTGGCTGACAGCAGCCAGTAAATCTGTGCAGGGAGATGTTGTGCTTGCATAACCCCTGCTCCTGCGGCTCAGAGCATCCCTGCAGCCCCCGGTCCTGCTGCTCAGAGCATCCCCTGGTCCTGCTGCTCCCAGCATCCCTGCAGCACCCCCAGGGCACCCCGCGTCCTGTCTCGCACTTTATCTCCCTCTGGGGAGGTGTTTGCCAGGACCCCCTGCTCGCATGAAAAGAAGATAAATGAGACCTTTAAATCCCCCGTGGTATCCTCCAGCCAGAGCCAGACACAGCTAAGTGCTGAACGATCCAGCGGGTACAAACATGGAGGCACTTCACGGTCATTAACTAATTAACAGTCACAACAGCCACATCAGTCCTGGCCAGAGCAGCTCATCCCAAAGCTGTGTAAGAACCAGCCAGGCTGAGGAGTACCCCCAGCCACAGCCTCCTCTGCAATCAAGGGACTATTTTAAACTGCAGCACCAGACTTATGAAAGGCTTGGACAGTCACCCTGACCCTGAGGAGCCTCAGGGCGTCCCCTCTGTGTCTCTCCAAGATAAATAATTCCCCACGTCCCAGCCTGCAGCAGGGAGCCACGAGGCTTGGGGGCCTGGAGCACAGCCAGTCCTATGGCAGGGTCAGGTGCAAACGCCGCTGCTGCTGCCACCCTGTCCCTTCTGCCACCTGGATGGCTGGGACATCATCCCTGGGTGGTGAGGAGTGCTGATTCATGAGCAAGAGGGAGAAGGTACGTGAGAGCCACCTCTGCCAGCCTGGTTTTTGAAAGGCTGTCCTTAAAACAGCTGGTGTGCACTGGGCAAGTGATCTGTGGTTGTGCCGTCTCAGAGCAAACACCCAACCCTTCTTCTGAGGCATCTACAGCAGTTTGCTTCTATTGGCAAATCTAATGTTAAAAATTAAATTGGAAGTTAATGAAAAAAAACCCATGTCAAGTTGTGAATCAGCAGTACAAGGTGACAGGGACTGTTTTCAGTGATATTCCTGCTGGAAACGCTGACCTTTGTGTCCCTCTCTCAGGTGAGCAGCGCAGGCAGTTTTACAATCAGCTCAGCCTCGGGCTCTCTGATGACCGTAACACCATCCCCAGCCCAGAGCCTGGTGTGCAGCACTCGAGCTGGGTCCTTCCAAGGGCTGGAGGAGGATGGGTTACACTTCCAGGGCCAGGCAGACGGCAGGGAGGGACAGTGGCTGAACAGATTGAGAGCAGGCCTGATGAGAAGGATGCTTTTAATGGCAGGGATGAGCTCTTTGAGCAGGATGGCACCAAGGGCACAAATTCCAGTAGAAGCTGGAGAGGAAATGCACCCACAGCTCTTCCCTCTCCTTTCTAAAGTCTGGCGTGTTTCTAAACCAATTAATTAATTAAACCAAGTAATTCTAAACCAATTAAACCCATCATTTGCTATTGATTATGGCAGGTCAAGCTGGGAGCTTCCAGACCTACTGGACGGTAAAATCCAGGCCATCAGCGACTCAGATGGAGTGAACTACCCCTGGTACGGGAACACCACTGAAACCTGCACCATCGTGGGTCCCACCAAGAAGGAGTCCAAGTTCAACATCAGCATGAACGACAACTTCTACCCGAGCGTGACGTGGGCGGTGCCCGTCAGCGACAGCAACGTGGCCAAGCTCACGAGCATCCACCGGGATCAGAGCTTCACCACCTGGCTGGTGGCCACCAACACGGCCACCAACGAGATGGTGACCTTGCAGACTATCAAATGGCGCATGAGGCTGGGCATCGAGGTGAACCCCAGCAGGCCCCTGGGGCAGCGTGCCAAGCTGCAGGAGCCCTCTGCTCAAGAGCAGCCCCAGGTCCTCAGCAAGAATGAGCCAATACCACCCAGTGCCCTTGTCAAACCCAATGCCAATGATGCTCAGGTACTCATGTGGAGGCCAAAGGATGGACCACCACTCGTGGTGATACCCCCCAAACATCGATAATACACACCCGGAGTCCCGGCACCGAAAGGGAGAAAACGAAACCCGAAGCAAAACAATCACTTAGGTATTAGGATACACACCTATAATCTGAGCAAAATCGAAATGCACTTTTTATTCATTCAACAAATGCAACCATTCTACCTTCTCCCATTGGGACGGATTTCACTGTGCTAAAGCTAAAGAGGAGACCTTGGACTGGGTCTGTCTCATCACTGGATTCCTAAGGGAAGAAACTAACACTGATGTCTACCCTATAGCTTTTTTTTTCTTCCCTACTTTAGTTCCCGTTTGAACTTCAGTCTCATTAGCTTGTTCAGAACTGCCCAGAACAATAAGAACTTTTATTTGGGATTTTAAGAATTTTTTTTTATCTTTTTCGGTTGAGAACAAAACAAGTTCCTGGAGCAAAAAGTTGACTATTTAAGATAAGGAATTTTTTTTTAAGCTGTAAGGTTCTGAGTTGCAAATCCAAGTCATGCGGCCTTATGTAGACTTTGCTTTGCATTGCCAAACTTTTGCCTTAAAGCTATGTTTGAAAAAAAAAACAACAACAAAAACACCACCAGGCAGAATGTCCTTTCTACAGAATTCTGGAGAAAAAGTTTTGGAATAAGGAATAGATTGTCAGCGTGGCACGGGCTGATGGATGAGAAGGGCATGAAATTGGAAGAAGCAAGAAAATCTTCCTCTTTTTAAAACCTGGAACAAGGAAGCACGAAAATAATCTCACTTTCAAAGCAATGCAAATAACAAACCTGCTGTTGGATGGCTCTCGAGGGGGAGCTCCCAGGCCACCTCCCTGCTCTGCAGGAGGGGTTGGAAGCTCCTCGTGCTGCTCACCCATGGTGATCTCAGCCTCCCGTTAGCAGTTTAACATGGAATAACCTCACAGCTGGAATTGTGGCCCTGGGAGTCAACACCAGTCAAGGGGGGCATGTCCCACTGGGTTTGTCTTTAGGACACACAGATGTTTTCCCAGCTAGCCCACAGCCTCACCTTCTCGTGGATAAGAGCCAAGGAATGGCTCGTACACCTGCTGCTGTCAGGTGAAGCTCTGTCACCCTGTTTGCCCGTGAAATCCCAATGACAGTGCTGTACAGAGAGTGGGATATGAAAAGGATCCTTCTGAAGTCAGTGGAGACACACAGGTGTCAGCAAGGGCACATCTTACCCACTGAGTCTACCCAGCAAGATCTGCAGTTCAGGAGCAGCCACATCTGAGAATAACAGGGATCACTCCCAGCAAACACAGCAGCGACAGCTGAGGAAAACTCGTCCTTCTGTGGTAACAAATCACGTTGGGATTAGCAGATAAATTTCTTCCCAATGACCTCATGATCTACCTGGCTGTCAGGAACGAGGCACAGGCAGGACCATGACACCGTCCCTGTCTGTCATGGCCCAAACATCCATTGTAGCAAAGGGTAACACATGAGAGGTGCAGGCAGGACAACACCTGAGCATTGGGTGTGGATCCTCAGTGAGGAAGGAGCATTTGGAGGAGGAGGGGGTGAAACCTGTAGATTTTAATAAGGACCAGATGGCTGCTGAGATAACCAGATGCTCTTCTGCAGAGGAGGATGAGGCAGAAGAGCCGTTTGAATGGGAGGGATGGGTTTGAAGCAGAGGAAGTTCTGTGGTAGAGGTGGCATCTGAGGCCAGGGCACAGGATGGGGAGTGGAGGATCTGCCCTGCTACAGCACATGGCCCGAGGCAGATCGCTTCCCTCTGCACCTCCTTCCCGCAGAAAATATTTCTTCCTCCTATTAACAACTTGCCTCAAGAGCTGGGACTAAGGAGAGTTCTGCATGCCAGGTACAAGCCTGGCCCTGCTGAGCTGGTCTGAACAGGTCTCACCACCCCACACACGCTGCTCAAAAGGCTCTCCCCTCGGAGAGGCACCAATTAGCTGCTATTCCTATCCTCACCTTCCACAAGGGACGTTACCAGCAAGAAATTCTCCTTCCTCACTTCTCCACAGCCACACCATCTCCTTTGGCAACAGGTTCAGCATCACCCCCTGCCTGGGGAACGCACGGCCAGAAGTTGTGTCCCCCACCAAGACAGTCTCAAACCAGCAAACAAGGATCCTGGGGCCCTGCAGCCATTCCCCTGTCTCCAGGGGAGCCCCCTCTCCTCCATCCAGTGGCTTTCAGAGATGCTCAGCCACGGAGCTGCTCCTTTCCACGGGCAGAGCTCCGAGGTGGGAAGTCCGGCTTGCAAACGACTGGACTGGATCAAACCCAAATCCACAAGCCAAAGGGTGCCTAAATCTCAGCTTTGGGACTATAAAGGATGAGGCTAGGGAGATCTAGACTTGCACAGTCATTCTCTGTATTAAACTCCGTTTTCTTACCTGGATTCAGATCCAACTATAGCTCCACTGGCACAGCCCTTTGGGACTTGTCTGTGTTTTCTCCGAGGCAATACATGCAGAAGAGGACAAACTCTGAGCTGTGGGTGAATAGCTGATCGCGCTCTCACGCATCTTGGCTGCTGCTGAGTCCCATGGGTGGGAGCAGAAGGGGGATTTGTGTCTGGTATTCACTTTGTCTCCAGGTGCTGAGTACTTAGAGTTCTCACTGATGTCAGCCTGGGTCGAAGGAATCAGGCCCAGTTGTCTTAATTAGCTGCACAAAGGAATTCCAAGGAAAGATTTCTTCTCAGTCACCAAAAACCACATTCAGGGAACACCTACGTCCTTTTCCACTTAGCTTTGTGTTGGACTTAGTCTCCCAGTGCATTAACTACGTCTGGCTCCTCCTGTTCCCTCTACCTGGTGGACTGGATACATCCATGCAATTTGATAGTAACCTCCTGGCTAATTTGTCCTGTTGCACTGAAAGGACCCAGTTAAGCAGTAAATACAAAATTTCACGTCGGGGTCGGCTTTGCATGGACTCCTCCCTTCCCAAAGAATGCCTTTATCCCGTGCCTAGGTCGAAACTTGCTCCTTCACCTCCATCTGCATCACCAGACATGGCACAGAGAGTGATGCTGCCTCTTCTGAGATTTCATGCGTTGTGATTAAAAGTGATGTTTTTCCAATGCTGCTTCATTACAAACCTGGTGGGGGGAGGTTGTCTATAACAGGAAGGATGGCTGGCAGTAACAGGGGGTCTAAGACACCACTGTTGCTATGGCTGGTTAATGGTGCTCAGAACAAGGATTGATTGGCAGGGTTCCAGTGGGGACTTAAATGTTTGGGGACCCGGGGCATAGTGCTAAATGAGCAGAGGTGAACCGAGCTCCTTCTCTGGCAGCTTTTGGCAGAACCAGGAATACATAAAGGATACATTGGGGAGGTGTTGGGGCACCGACACGGGATACACGGATGAACGTGAGCGTGTCTCTGCCTCACCCTTCCCATCAGTGCTGCTCCCAGCTCTTTATAGACCCAAATCCCCACAGGGGCTCAGAGTGCAGCCTGGCCATCCCTGTCACAGCCCTGTGGTGGTCCAGGGTGGGAAGCAGCCCTGGCCCAGTGCCCACCTGCACCCAGGGGCTGCTGAGCACGGCCAAGGCACCGAGTGGGTCGCGGAGCTCGTGGTTCTCCTTCCCTACCCTTGACACCGAGATGAGCGTGGGAAGAGCGGGGCAGCCCCTCGGGGAGTCAGTGCAGACCCTCAGCAGCCTTGGGGAGGGATAGGGACCTGTCGAGCCGGCGCCAGGCTGGGTCCAGCCCGGGGGGAAGGCGAGGCATCGCCGTCCCTCCTGCCCTGGCTCCCGGCGCAGCAATAAGAATCGTCCTTGGTCTTGCAGAGATACTGTGAAAACAAAACCAAGATGTACCGAGTCTGGACACTTACAGAGATGTAAAAAACAAAATCCTGCTTTTATAACAGACAGAGAAATAAAGTGAAATTTTCAAACGCGTCTGCCTGGAGTCGTTTGGGCGGTGGCTGTTTTTAAACAACTGGCTCTGCACTCACGTTTCGAGGCAGCGATAAGCACCCTATTTACCAGCAGTTCTCTCTCCGTGTCAGCTCTTGGGCTGCAGCAAACAGAGCCCGGAGGTTTCTGGTGCAAAACACCAGCCAACATCCTGCATTTTTCATCACCGGGCTGCTGAGCATCTCGGGCGGCCGGAGCCGGGCTGGTCGGTGCAGGCAGCGCAGAACTTCTGCACGCTTTGGTTTCCTGACACCCTTTGCTTATTTAGCAAAAGCCGGGTCAGATGCTCGCTGAGAATACCACATCTGGAGAGAGGCAGCAGCGCAGAGCCCTGGGCAGAGGGGAGGGTGAAAGCTGCTGCAGTCCTTGATGGGTTTTCAAACAGCACCTGTATTCATTCCATTATTCCCTGCCTGCCCCCGAAAATTTTCACGTTCAGGTTTTGTTTGCTTTCCAGGAAAGGAAAGTGCTGAGACGAGTTCTGGAGAGCAGGGGGTCCCTTAAATCCACAGGGCCCCACAGGCACCTTCCAGCTCTTCCTGCCACAGCCAGACCCCACTGCAGGCTCCCATCCCACCGGCTCTGACCAAGCAAGACACAGGTTTCTCCTTTTTACATTTTTTTTGTCTTTGAAAAGTTTTGCTGGTCTCTGATTCAGCTGGCAAAGCAGCATCAAAGCTTCCCCAAAAAGCACCCGAGCAAAGACCTGCTCCATCTGCTGTGGTATCAATGCTGTGGCAGTGACACCAACAAGGGCAGGAGGGGAAGAGGAGGAAGGAAACTCCCAGCTCGAGAAAAGAAATGTGCAGGGACAGAGCTCGAGGAGGGGAGAGGACAGATTCTGAGTGGGATTCCTTTCCACAGTGGAAACACTCTAGCCTCATCTGTTGATAGCAGGTTAAATTTAGATGTCCCAGTTTTGGAGGGAGGGAGGGGTGGGGAGGGGACACCAGCCAACTCACAGCTGCCTTGGTGAGATCTTGGAAAAGCCAAACACACATGGTCACTTCTCCCTGCACAGGGACACTGAAAAAAACCCCTGTGAGGGATGAGGGGGGCAGAGGGAAGGTCATGAGCTGCTGAGCCCAGCACAGCTCGGATGAGGCTGGAGACCCTTTCTGGTGCTTCAGGTAACACCAATCCTTGACTGCAGCACATCTCAAACTTCACCATTGTACAAGTTTTGTCCCATGGCTTAGTAATTTTCTAAGCTGAGTTTTAAGCAGACTGAGGCAACAGTTCCTTTATTTGAAGAAACCCTTTGACCTCCACAGTTCCTGTTTGAAACTCTGCAGGGACTTTCCTCTGCTGATGCAAATCAGGTTTTGTTCCCTATTTCTTCTCTTTCACATCTCCTTCAACTGTTCATGGGCAGCAGCTGCAAATACTCCTTTCACTCATTCATGTGCTCAAGTTTTAAAGCAAAACATTTTTAGCAGTGCCCTGAAGAACCCTGAAGCACCTATTAAAAATAAAATAAAAATATAGTGCCATGAATTGACATGTGATTGTAACAGCTCCTGAAACAACCTGCACTGAGATTCTCAGGGCTACCTTTAGTAACTTTTGTAAATTGGTCCCCAAAAAGCTTTTGGTTATAGAGTCCTGGAAAAAAGGATTTCCCTGTGAGGGTGGTGAGACCCTGGCACAGTTTGCCCAGAGAAGCTGTGGCTGTCGCATCCTTGGATATGTCCAAGGCCAGGTTGGACAGGGCTTGGAGCAACCTGGGATAGTGGGAGGGGCTGGAATGAAATGGGCTTTAAGGTTCCTTCCCTCTCAAACCATTCCATGATTCTGTGAAGAACCCAAACAGGAGAGCAGCAGTGGAGAATCAGGCCTGGCTCAACCACAGTTCATAACTTTGGGGTTGTCCCACATTTCCCTTTCCTCTCTGCACCTGCAGAGGTTCTATGAGACCCCTGAGCAGCAGTGACTGCAGCACCCTGCATTGTGAGGGGGGTGTAGAGGGGCTCACTGCTTCTGTCCGTGCTGGGGGGGTTCTGAGGAGGCAGAACTGCAGCCCAGGCTGGAGCAGCAGCAGCAGCAGAGCCCCAGCACTTGAGCTTATCTCCTGTGCAGGGAACACACAAGGCTTGATCCAGGCACTGGCAGCACAGAGCCTGCATGAGATAAGGGCAGGCAGGGGAAGCCCTGGCTCTGCAGCAGGGGACAGACACACACTGACATAGGAGGAGCTGCAGGAAAAGGAGGTGGGGATGAGGTGAGGAATCTGCTGAGCGTGACCACAGAGCCCCCAGGGAGCTGAGCCCACAGACATGTAGGTGTGCAGAGCTGGGAGATGTGCTGACACATCCAGGCTCATCCCTGGGAGAAGAGTCATGGAGTCACAAAGGTTGGAAAACACCTCCATGGAGTCCAAGCTTTGACCAAACACCCCCACGTTAATTAAACCCGTGCCTGCTCTCCATGGCTGCAAGACCCCAGAGCCTCATGGCTGTGAGAGGGAGGGAGGGATGGAGTCACTGCTGACCCAGGGCTGCTCACCCTGAGAGCCCACAGCCGCCTCTTCCAGCCCCTGGGGCTCCACACGACATTTATCTAGGAACAAAACCTTCCCTGGCACTCCCAGACTCACTCATGCCAAAGCCTCATGCAGAATTATCTTTCCTTGTAGGCAATGCTGGAAGCAATGCACGAGGGACACATGAAAACTAAGAAGGGATAAATAAAATGTCATTTCAGCCTCCGAGCCTGGACACGTACACAGCTGAGGGGAGAAGGGAGCTCTGCTCCAGAGTGCTGGCAGGGACAGAGAGAGATCAGTGCCCTGATTCCTGGGCAAAGGAGTGGCAGGAGAGGTAGTGCCAGCACCTGCCTTCACCCTTCCCCAGCCTCATTCCCAGCATGTGGAGCAAGGGAATGCTCTGCAGCACTTTCCCAAGCTCCACCATCTCTCACAGGGATCCCTGTGAGACTCAGCCCGTGCCTGAACACACCAGAGCAGCTCCCTGCTGGGGCTGAGCAACCCTTCCTGCCCAGGATTTTGGTCAGGGACACGTCAGCTCTGCCCCTGTCAGTGGGGTGGCCATGGGGGACAGGCAAGCCAAGGGATATAACCCAGGAGCAGGGGATGAACTCCAGCCCTGCCATCCCTGCCCAGCTCAACAGCAGAACGATGCCGCTGGCATTTGTCCTCTGGTCACTTCCACACTGTGGCACAGAAGGAATGATGTCCTTCCCTTCCCAGGAGATAGAACCAGACAGAGGGATATGGCCAAGACCACATTTTGGAAATACAAAGCATTATACAGCAAAAGCCTTTCAGTACATGAGAGTTAAGTAATTAATTTTTCTCTCTCTGTGACAAAGCTATGGTTTTGCCTTATTTTTCCAGAAAAAAGCTCTTTTCTTTGTTGCTCTTTTAGCCTTCAAGGAAGCAGAAATCTCTGTTTTGGTCTCCCAATGGGTTTGGGGAGATCTTTTTTTTGTGTCTGAGGCTCCCCTGTGCCCAGCACACTGACACCATCCCTGTGCTCTGTCACAGCAGAGCACTTTCAGCACTTGGCTTCCCACTGCCTTGAGGCCACAGTGTGGTCTCAGGGGAGGGGGAAAGAAGTGCGTGCTTTCATTAGAAATAATTTAGACTTCGACTTTGCTAAAAGCCTTGGAAGATTCCTGCTCATAGTGAAAGAGCAGGGAAAAAAGGAGGCACAGAAGGCAAAGCTCCTCCAGAACAGTGGAGAGAGGGCTGTTGGTTATCCAAGGATTAACCACCATGGGCAAACTACTGAATGAGACTCCAAGCCGGGTTAGTCCTTGAATTCTTCCCCCAAGACTGGGGTTTTCTGCATTAGCAGCTTTACTTTTTGGTGGATATCCACCCACAGAGCACTGGACAGAGGCCTCCTGACCAGAGGCCACTTAGCACAGGTGACACAGCCTGTGACAGTCACCAAGCCTCTGCCACACGCTCTTGCCAGCTCCTTGAGTCACCTAATGAAAATGCAGATTTTCCAAAGCCGACTCTGCTGGGTTTTGTGCAGATTCCTGTGGGCTTGTGGTCACGATCAGCCTCTCTGATCTGCTCAGCTCCTCCAGCAGCTACTATGGAAACAGGGAGCAGCACCTGTTTCTCAAGGGCAGATAGTTCAGGGGGTTGGGCTGTTTCAGCCACGATTTGGGAACAACTGCAAGAAAATGTATGTTCAGTCAGGGTCTGGGGTAATTCTAAAAGCATTTCACTTGCCAGGAGTTAAACAGGAGTTAAACAGGTAGCAAGCAGCAGAGGAGGGACACCCCCAACTGCTCCCATCATTCCAAAAGTGAAACTTTAAATGGCTCAGCCTGCCAACACCACATTCTTACCAAGCCAATCTTCTCCACAGCAAGAGGCTTCTGAGCTATCTGGGGGAGCACAGCTGATACGGCCTCCGAGGAGGTGTCACATGCCACAGTGAGGGGAGATTAATGCAAAGAATTTAAGGTCAATGGTTTGAGCCAGCTGCTATTTATAAAGAGGAAGGAAAGCACAACAGCAGTGTCACCTCTAGGCCTTAAGAAATGTTGTCTTGTCAAGGAGAACGCACTGGGAGGGGCATATTTCAATCCTGCTTCAGCTTTTTTCTCACCTCCAGACCAGCCACTTTGGGAGTATTCTCTGTCCCAGCACTGTGGTCCCTGGACTGCCAGAACTCTCCCTCTTCCCTCGAAGGGGATGGGAGGTTACACCCAAATCCCAAAAGTGCTGCCTCTAACATGACCCATGGCACACCAGGGTGCAGAAATCCAGGGCAGGTGGAAAAGCCTTGGAAGCCCATGGTCTTGCAAAGCCTCTCCACAGCTAAAAGCAACCCCACTTTTCTTCATTTTTAAAGGAAACCTGCCTAATGTCGTTCACCAGGTGCAGAGACAGCAAGGACACCTAGCTCAGCAAGGACAGGAGTTAGGAAAACATTCTTAGGCTGATTTGAAAAAAAGCAATTTCTTCAGCAACTGTTGACAAATATAAGTAGTTTATAATGCATATGAAAACAAGAAGTTATCAATTATTTACAATTCCCAAAAATGATCACATGCCCACCAAACCAGACAATGTCACATCATTGTATCATGTGATAGTAAAAAAAAAAAAAAGGAGAAAAAGAAACATTAGAATTTTTCTGCTGAAAACAGAAAGTGCAGAACTCCTAAAAACATCCTAATAGGACCAAGAAGAAAACCCCATCCAATCTGCATGTACTCAGCTAACACAGGAGCTGCTATTTCAAATGTGTTATCCACAGAGCAACAAAACCTGATTGCATCATTTGGAGGTTCCATGGAGGTCAGATGCATCGAATAGAAAAAAAAAATGTTTGGCCAGAAGCCTTTGGGGCACTCTTTAGAACATTTGTTTAGTATGTTCAAGTATAAACACATGAGAATTTCACAAATGATATTGACTAAAGCCAAAAGCTACAAGGAAAAAGCACAATTTCATCCCTGTTAGAAAAAAAAAATGTATCCAACAGTAGAATCCAATAGCCAAAGCAAAAAAAACCCAAAATCACTAATGCCTCTGGATGGAGGTCACATGTCTGCTTCCAGGGCCAGAAGTTTTCCCCAGAACCTGAGTTCCATTTTTTTGAGTTCTGTAAGGTTTACAGAAAGGTAAAAATAGGAAAGCTTTTACTTCCCACCTCTTTGCTGAATGTTACTGCCATGGGAACGTGCTCTGCACACTGCCAGCTTCTTCCCAGATAATTTCCTATTTCTCCACTAAGCCTCTGGCTCACACATGACTCAGTTTCAGCACTTCACTGAGATAAGCATGTCCCCCATCCTAGACTTAAAATTAGCAGGGCTAACCTCAGCCCCTTCTTCAGAGCCTGGGATAATCAGGCATTCTATTAATGAAAAATGTGCTGGTTTATGTCAGGAACCAACTGGAGCTACTCCCTTGTGTAGGCAAGGGATGGACAAGAGAAAGCTGAGCCCAGCACGGGGCTGTTAAGTCCTGCACACAACCACCTTCTCTTGATGAAGGGAGATAATAAGCCCTTCCACTAAAAAAAAAAAAAAAAATCAAGCCAGATAAAATAGTTTAATACAGAGCAAGAACAAGAATTGCATAAAAATAAGGAAAATCTTTTTCTTAAAAAAAAAGTCTGAGGACTCGTATTTAGAAGAAAAGCTGGTTGGGTATCGATCATGTGGGTGACTCATGAATGCAGGAGCTACAGGAAGAGTTCAGGATGTTCCTAGCTTCTCCATCCACTAAATCCAGAGGAAGATCTGTGGAGCAAGATAAAAAGAAAACCACAGCAGTGAGTGCTAGAGCCTCCCTCAGGCAGCATTAATTCAGCAGATCTCTCAATCAAACCTCCAGTCTCCCTAGTACCAGGACCTTTTTATGAGAACACATAAGAATTCCCAGCCTCTTTTACCTGAGCCTGCAGCAACACACACTGACTAGATATAATTGTGCTTATTCTAGAGCCTGCCATCTGCAGAGATCCATGTTCCCTCCATCTGACAGGGAAACAAAGTTTAAGAAACTTGCTGGAAGTGATCCAGCCAGGCAGAGGCAGAGCAGATGACAGAGTTAACCTTTAACTGTAAATCATCATCTCACTTCAGCCACCAAAGTACCAATTTATTTCATTCCTTGTTTCAACCTGATAAATGGAGCAGACTCCTGATTCACACACACAGCTTGAGCACACACATCATGTCCCTGAGAGGTGAAGAAACATGATCCAAGTGGAAGTTTCCTCTTAAGAGACAGGTAAACCTCACTGGAAGGCTCACATCCAGAGCCTGGGCTTTGAGCTCTGCAACATCACCAAAATGGAAATCAGAACTAGTATTTAAATGCTATTTTCAGAGTTTGCTGTTGTAAATCACTCCACTCTTTATTCTGATTCCACTCGTGTTTTTAAGGAAGAGTTAAGACACAAAATGGTACTTACGTGTTTGGTGATCCAAAACCAAACCCTGAAAGAAAAGCAAGATAGAAAAATAGTTGGTAAAAGGGAAAATGAATGCGTAGGATTTGTAGTAAATGTCCCCTCCCACACACAGATTGAAAAATACTTCTTTCCTGCCTTAGGCCAGGAGAAAAGGATGGGCAAACAATGAAAGTCAAATCTCCATCTACAAGAGAAGTGACTTGCCTGGCTCCTAAGAGGGCTTGGCTTTCACTGCTCATCAGCCAGGTCATTCATTAGCAGCCCTGCAGACAATGTGCCCGCTTTGCTCTTCTCTCTGAGCTGCTTTCTGGAGGTGGTTTGTGCTTAATGCAGGCCCCTGGTGTCAGGCAGCCACCAGGGAATGGGCTCTGCTCTGAACCCTGGCTAAATCACTGTGGCTTCACTGAACTGCAGCAGAAAAACATTTGGCTGTTGGTGTTCCAGCTCAAATTTTCAGTGCATATTCCTCTGACACTAACACTTACAGCACAGATACCTAAGCACGTGGCACTGAAGAAATATTCCTTATTTCTCACTATCTTCCTTTGAGGAGAAAGAGCAACTCCACAAAAAGGGGTGAAAAGCAATAACCAGATGAGATACGCAGAGAAGCAGTGATGTGCTGACACTGCAGATCGGTGATGGAATTAGGAGCTGAAGACTGAGAAGGTGCTACACCCCACCCTGCACCTCAGTTCTTCTGGACATGGAGCCTTCCCTACAGCACCACCAGGACCAGGCAGATTTTTGGCAGGGAACTGAGGAGTCCCACCCAATTTCCAGGGAAAACCAGAGACGTGGGGGCTGTTAGGGTGATTTTAGCCTCTCCTACCTCCTCCACCTGTCCCAAAAGCTGAGAATCCACTGCTTTGTGTGCCAAAGCCTGTGCCCTGCTGAGACAGGGAGCCAAATGTGGGCGTGTTTTGGTTTGCCAAGGTGCCAAAGGACGCCGTGTTGTTACTGGTACCACCAAACCTGCAGGTTTTAAAGAGAAAAGCTGAGTTTGCAAACATCTCACTTACACTGGGAGTTTTTCCCCATACCCAACAGTGCACTCCTTAAACGAGGATACATCAAAAAGTGAATCCAGAGATGAGTGATTGTCCATTTTGGAAAGAGATTTCCTGGTTTGGGAGAGACTGTTGTACATAGAAAGGTCTGCTCAAGCTCCCATTCTTGACACACTCCAGGCAGGAATGCAAATATGTTCATGCTTTCACAGGGTATATTTTCAAGTGCTTGGAAATACCAACTCCAGCCATCACATGGAATATTTTAATTCACCCTGAGCGTGGTTTTCACCAAAAGTACAGCATTGTTTTGCTTCACAAACAGGGCAGCAAACACAGAGTTGGTGTGAGCTGCTCAAAGCCAGAACACAAAGCAGAGCCCAGATACAGAACCCAGATTCCCAAATTTCAAAGGGTACCTTCCCCATTGCCCAGAGAAATCCACAGATTTCTCAATTCCTTTCTCTCCCCAGTCCATTTTGAATCACACAAGGTTCCAGTGCTTCCCAGAAGATCTGCACCAACCTGGCACTTCTCCTCACTACCTCTAACTAATCACTTCCCTAATTGCCTTTGGAGACTGAAATGAAGACACTTTTATATATGGAAATGTGTCTTTCTCCACCCACCCTGTCCAACCAGGCAGCATGAAGCTCTCAGTGTGACACAATAATGAGACCATGACATGCAGTATGGTTCTCTGCCCTTCTTTCCATTCTGAATATAAGAAATGTTCTCAAAGAACAACCTTCAAGTTTAACTTAAACTGGGCAAAATGCAGACACAAGATTTCCAAATGACAAGCTGTGCAAGTGCAGAACAATCCTAAAACCCAGCAGCAGCCTGAGCAGAGCTGGACATGTCACAGTGTGCCAGCTCTGCAAAGCTGTGCCTCACACAAGCTCCTGTCATTTCTCACTTAAAACACGACTTGACAGCACGTTAACCCACCTCTCCATCCATCCACATCTAGGAGACTTGAAAAAACCCAAAACACAGACCCACATCAAAAGCCATCTCTCCAGACAAAAGACAGCCCTTGCAGCAATGTGACAAGCAATTCACCTGGCAAAGGACATCACCTCTCCTCTCCCAGACACTGCCAAGTGTGCACACTGCTTCCACAGACAGCAGCAGATACCAGGGGCAGCTCAGTAACTTTGCATCTCTGGCCCTGCTTGGACTCCTCACCTCTGTACTTGCAGGCAGTACTCACAGCCACAAATATGCTTTTCTCAGGAAAAGCAGAACAGACTTTTTTTTTGTTTTTTAAAAAAACAAGCAAGATTGGGTGATGTGTTCAGAATGAGGTTTTAGAGTGCTCCATCTTCTCAGGACTGTGCTACAACGCACAAATCCTGCCTGTCTTGTGTGAGGAAGAGGAGGTGAAAACAGTGACAAGAAAACTTGTGGTTCAAACTGCTCCTTTCAGCTGCAGCCAGAAGAGGCCTGTTGGAAAGGCTGCACACAGTACAAGTAAAAAACAGCTTAATATGGACAGACTTTTTTTCCAGACACATAAAATGAAATGCAGTCATTGCCTGGTAACAATTTATTACAACCTATCTTGCCCAGATTCTCAGGTCTTTTGTAAAACTGCTGTGCAAAACACAACTGAAATGCACTTGAGGTTAGTTTATAAAAGCAAAATATTATTTGCCCACCAAATAATGCCCAGTTGGAACTGCAGAAATGTAGTGGTTTCTGACACCCCCATCATTTATTGAGTGATGCAGATTTTTCAGAATTGAAGCAGTACGAATCACATGTATTTAAGTCAGCAGAGTATTCTTAGGAACTTGGAGCTAATACAACACCATGTACTTGCAAGTAACTTCTTCAGAACTGGGATTTTAAAAGTTTCATTTCAGGAGAAAGGCAGAAATGAAGTCCTACACAGATGCTACATTATACTACAGAATTGAACTATTGCTCAACATTTTGTGGTGAGATTTGGATTTTTCTAAAGCTGCCTGGGAGTTTTGCACACTCTTTAAAAGTTTCAAAAATCAACATCCTCAGGGAACTCTGAAAATATCAGACTGAGTCTGTATCTTTCTAGTAGAGAAAAGATTGTAAAAGCTTCCCACAAGTTAAGTCACTGAATTATCTTTCTTGAGTCTGCAGACTGTTTATGCAAGACCTCTTTTCCGTCCACATGCTGCCTGTTCTGAATCCCATTTCATCTTTAAGCTCTCCACGTTGTCACTGAGCACATCCAGTCTCAGTACCAATGACTGGATGCTGGAACTGAACAAACTACCAGTTGATTTAAGCTAAGTCATCCCTACAAACACACCCTTCTTTGTGGAGATTTAATTAAGCTGCCTGTATTTTCACCCTTTCCAAAGGGACTCCTCAATCTGGCTGCACATTCTGGACAGCAGGAGCACCTGGTACCCCCCAGCTCAGGGATACCTGCCCACACCTCCCAGGGAATTAACAAGTCACACTTCTGGATGTCCCCTGTGCCTTATGTAAAGGCAGTTCCTCCTGAAACCAGACAAAGAGACAAACACTTTTGAAATATATAAACACCAAGACTGGGGAGACATCCGGTTTCCTCTCCTCACTGGAAGTTTTTCTATTTTTAATTGGCTCTGTTCAGTCTGAATGTAACTGCAGAACACGAAAGAGTGTTGCTGCCTGGTAGCACAATGCTGAAGAACTGCATTTGCTGCCTCCTGCAGAAGCTGCTTGGCAAGGTTTGGAATTTTGTATTTGCTGAAAAAAGCAAGGAATGAAGTGCTGTCTGCTCTGGTGCCAAGCATAGGCTTAGGGGGTACAGGAACAGGTGAAAACAATCAGTAAGGGATAAATATAAAGTGCTCTGGGAGCACAGACTGCTACAAGTGCCTCATCCCACAGGTGAGAGAACAGCCTGAATTCTCATTAGCATCTCTAGCCCAAATCTAACCAGAGGATAAAGTGTCTGGACAGAGTAACAGCTAACAATAATTGTTCTTTTCTTTGCTAGGCATAGTTTGTAGTCCTAGATTTGCACTCATTAAATGCACACAGAGAAAACACCCCTGCATTTCCTCACACAGCTGCAAGCTGACATCTCTAAAGCTCAAGATTCAACACAGGAGTTTATCAGCATTAAAAAGATCACACACATTCTTTCCTTTGGGGTGCGAGTTTTAGTTTTACACCATAATTGTTTTTGCCTCTTAAACAAAGAAACCAAGGACACTTTGAGCTTACCAATCAATGACAGAATGTAGTCTTCATGTAAAAGCAGAGGTAACCAAGCATAACCTTGTAATGCAAAAGGGTTGTTTTCCCTGGCTTACCCAAATCCTCCAGCGCTGGCTGCTGCCGTCCCCTCGCCGAACACTTTGCCTCCCGTTGAGCCCAGAGGGCTTGAAAAGGTTGGGGCTGAACCGAATGCTGGCACCCCTCCAAACCCAGGGGATCCCCCAAAAGTGGGAGGGCTGCCAAACACTGGAGCAGCACCGAAGCCACCTGAGCAAAACAGAGGCAAAAAAGGGGACAAGAACATCACATAAACGATAAGGCAGAGAGAGAAAACAAAGAGCAGCTTTCCAAGCAGACAATGGGGTGTTCATCCTACCATATGGACACCAGAGCATTTACAGAACTAATTCCAACCTGCAGGGTGTTTTGTTGCAACAGATATGGGTAAGAGAAGTGCTTGAATGCATGGAAGAAAACTGCAACTGGCAAGTCTCCCCCATCTCTTATGATCAGAGAGTAGATGCAAACTGGGGTTTTAGGTGCTTCAGTGATGCAAAGACTCGGGAGGCAGGGTATGATTTAATCCTGGTTTAAGTGGTGGAAACTAAAATGGAAGGATTAAATGCCAGGTCAGTGGAACTGCCTGCAGGGAATCAAGAACTTATCTCTGCTCTTGGCAATTTCTGTTCAGGGTTTAGCTGCCTCCTGCAGCTCTGAATGGATTTCCACCCAGATTATTTCATTCTATGTTCATCTGCTGATATTGGCCTGTTTCACTGTGGAACATGAAGGACACCTGCTCTTTTATTTGACCAGGGATGAGGATGGGATACCACTGCACATTTTAATACCCAGGGTGAAATTCCAGTCCATGCCAAGGTAATGGATACTGTTTGGCTGTAAACACAAAAGGTCTGGAAAAAAATAAATGCTAGGCCTAAATTATTTAAACACAGATCAGATATTTTGTTACCTCTATCTCTAGGAAGTTAAGAGCATTTATCCCAGGGGCTGAAGCTTTGGTCAGCAAACACTCTTTAGCAATGCATATTAACATGTTTCACTTTCCTTTTTCCACTATTTAAAGTGGTGAAATGGGGATAAAAGAGGTTACAAAACCCAGAGCGAAGTTTGTAAGATAATATTCCAAGGAAGTATCTAAAATAGGAAAAATGTATTCAGTGCCATGTTCTGTCCTCTTGACTGTACAGAACATAAGACCAGAACTAAACAAAAAAGCTCTCAGCTCTTAAATTGCAAACAGAATTTTTGGAATGAACACCTGAGGATGTGGTTTACTGAAAGCTGCATAAGAGAGTAAAATTCTGCCTTGGACCCACCAGTTAAAGCGCCAGTCACTCAGCCATTAATTATTTTTTATTTAGTGTTCAGAGACAATTCTTGTCCGTGCACCGAGTCCAGGCTGTGGACAGCAATAGAACAGCAAATATCTCCCAGACAGTGAGAATTGTCCTAGTGGGTGCATTCCCAAAGTACCTGCTTTGTTTGGGCTGGAGAAACCAAAGCCTTGGGAGGCCACACTTCCACCACCAGAGCTGAAAGTGCCTGTAGGCTTCTGCTCTCCAAAGGAGGAGCTGCCAAAGCCAAAAGTCTTTGCTCCGCTGTTTCCAAATAAGCTGGAAGAATCTGGGGAGATGAAGAATATTTATAAACAGCCAATACTCACAGCAGACAATATTCTACACTGCACTTCATTAGCTGAAGCAGGAGGAAGGATAATGACTTTTCTTTGCCCAACCCCCAAGCAGACAATGAACATCACACTGAAAACAACCCAGGGAGAAGCCAAGTCTTCCCTTATTCCTACAGGACTTTATAGTTTCACCAAGATCCATCCTGGATCTGATGGACCACTAACAACTCTTTATTGCTGCAATCTAGTAAATCACCAGGAGGGATGATTTGTTTAGATGCATCCTGTGGCCCAGCCAGTAAAAGACAATTCCTCAAGTGAGAAATCCCAGCAGCTACAATCAGTCTCTCCAGACAACACAAATATCAGCAAACCACAAACTAAAGGTTCTCAGCTGTTTTGGCAATGCTCAGTATTTCTACACAAGATTATCTAACAGGATCTTAAAGTAGGAGCCAAACTTTTCCAGCCTTACTAAGAAATAACTCATTTTTTCATCCTTCATAAGCCTGCAGGGAGTTTCTGCATCTAGAGGCAGGATACAGAACAACCAAAGCTTTTCTCTGGTGAACCATCTGTTTTGTTTCATCACAAACCCCAGAACTGCATTAAATGATTAAATTAGCAAGGTTAGAAAACTGACCTCAACCATTAATCCCAATGGATCGTTAAAGATGTAATAAAATAAATGGATTTTCTCTCTTAAGGCTTGAAGTGCTATTTCCAACCACTTGCAGCACTAATTTTACAGCTTTCCTTTGTTTCCCAGATTTCATGTTCAGCCACTGCTTCCCCTTCTTTGTGCTTTCTACCTGCCTATCTATATGTCACATCAAATTCTGATAAAGTGCCTTGCATGTGCTGCACAAAGATATTAATTTTTAGGCAGAGGTTGACAAAATTTCTCTCTCTTACATACTGATTCTCTGCAATTTTTAGTCTTAGGGCAATGAGAGATGATCAAAACTTTCTAACTTCCAACCAAGTTGGAGGCAGAAATTCAGTGACAAGAATTTAGAGTATTTCATTTTAAGGAAGGATTTGGCCAAGAATTCGCTACAGAATATAGATGTTATTCACACTTCTTGCATCTGCTTGTTTGTTTCAATGGCTTCCCTACTTGTTTTCCATAAACTAGAAGAAAAATTCTGGATTACACATCACACATACTCTGGTTACCCCCTCAAAGCCTTTCATATTAACACAGAATTTATTCAAAAACAATTAGCAGCAGAAAAGCAGATGGGATCACAAAAGCAGATGGAAATCACAGCACATTTTGTATTCTTGTTTTGTTCGCTTACTCTGGGAAGCTGCAGATCCAAATCCTCCACTGGAGGAACTGAAGGGATTCTTATTGGCTGCATCCTGGCTTGGCTTTCCTCCCAAACCACTGAAGAAGCCTCCACCTCTCCCACCACTTCCAGCTCCAAACAAGCTTCCACTGGAAGAAGATGGCTGCTAGAACACAAAAAGGAGAAAAAAGGGATTTAAGCAAAGTCAAAGCAGCACATGTCCCCCCACCCCCAAAGGCTGCTCTGCCTGTGCCTGTCCTCTGGATGTCTGAAGGGACAGCCAGCAATCACCTTCCAAAATGGAATGTCATGAAATTTTATTTAAGCCTGTCTTAAATCTTGTCCACAGCACAGAACAATGCCTTTGAGACTTGCCCTACACTTGCCCTACTTTCCACTTAGCATGGAATAAAGGCAGGAGACTTACTGCAGCTATCTTATCTTGCATGTGATAAAATGTGTCTCCATATCCCTGGAATATTCATGCAGATGCTGCTTTGGTGCTTACCACAACAGCAAATAGCTCCAATACAGACTGGGACACATTTTATTAAACACATTAAATTGTATTTTTTAAAAATATATCAGAAACAGGGAACCCTGACCAAGTCCCCCACATGTACAAAAAGCCATAAATACTTGCCTGGCCAAAGACAGTGCCTCCAGTATTTGCTGCTTGCCCAAACACAGAACCTGTGTTACTAGAACCAAAACCTAAGAGAAAAAAGAAAAACAAATTACATTGAAAGTTTATATGAAAGTCGCTCTCATCCTCTCTTTAACCAACTTAAAAACAGACAATAGAAGACCTTTTCACTTGTGGGACTGTTGCTAACACTAAGAGAATTGGATTTCTGTTAACATGGCTACAATAACACTGCAAGTCGTGCACAAGCACTGGAGCATTCTGATTGCCCTTGGGTAAAAAGAGGATTTGAGCTTTGTTACCTGAAGACTCCTGTTAAAGATAATGAAATGTTTTGATTAAAAAAAGAACTCCCCTTTCCATTTCCCAGTTCACTTAAATGTGCCTTTTGTAATAAAACTTGCATTTCTATAATTAGGAACACCTTTCTTGAGCAGAGTTCACTTCCCACAATTTAACTATTCTCTGCTACTGTAGTTAAAATGAGCAAGCAGCTGCCTGCAGTGCCACAATTTTTAATTAAATGAACTTAATTAGTTTTTCTTCCTTGGAAATACATGCTCTCTATTATTGCTATGCACTTGTCACTTTTCCCTGGGAGCTCTCTGAAAATTGTACAGACAAACCTTTGGAAAAGCCCCAACAATATACTGAGCATGTGGAGAACAAAAAGGGACTGACCAAGAAGGTTTGGTTTGTGCAAGAATACAATTTAACTGTTTGCACAGGTAGCTGATGCTCATGTTACTTCTATATTTAATTTTGAGATGTTTCCAAATGCAAAAGGGGATTTAACATATTTTTCCCTGCAAACTCATCACTTTGAGGGCTTAAATTTTTTTGGCCATCCTAGCTGATGACATAGTACTACACCTGGCTGTACATCCATTGTTGCATGTGTTCAGTGCAGGCCACTGAAGGAAGTGCTGCATCTGTACTTAGTCATTGCCTTGGTTATGGTCTCAGAGCTTCTCTGCTCCTTTGGTGCAACAATTTACAACATTTCCAGTTATTGTGCAACAGGCAGGACAATATGTAATTCAAAATTAAATCAAGGTAGACTTGTAAGTATAAAATGAAGGCAGAACTGGATGACAAGGCTACATTCAGAGGATTGCTGATGCATAGTGAAGCACAGCAAAAACTCCTTTTGTCTCCTACATTAGTCTGCTTCTCACATACACTGCAGCTCTTGTTCCTACTAATTGAAAACAAAACCAAACAAAAAAAAAATTAAATCCCTCAGGTGCCATAGAGGGAAAAAAAGGCATTAATGCATTCTGCAGTGACAAACTCAAGCCAGACAGTGCCCCTGGGACAGCGCTCTGCTCTTACCTGAGGCCTGGCAGAAGCTGAACCCAGCAGAGGACGTGGTGGTGGTGACAGCAGCAGTGCCACCAAACACAGATGCCCCTTGCCCAAAGCCAGTGCTCTGCCCAAAGACAGGAGGGCTGCTCTGCCCAAAGAGCACCCCACCCGTGCTGGCTGGCTGGCCAAAGGAGAAGGAGCTGGCGCTGTTGGTGCTGGCCGGGGCTCCAAAAACATTCCCACTGCTCGAGGCTGCTGTGGAAGCTGCTGGTTGGCCAAAGGCTGGCATGGTCCCAAACCCAGACTGGCTGAAGGTAAAGCCACTTGAAGAACTGCTTGCAGGCTGTCCAAAGACTGGTGTTTGCCCAAAGGCTGGCTGACCAAAGCCCCCCGTGGTGGTGGTGCCAAAAGCAGAAGTACCAAAGCCTGAGGTGGCCGCCTGGGTGGTGGCGGTGGCCGTGGACAGAGTGCTGGTGGTGAGCTGCCCAAATGGAGAGGATGCTGTGGTACCTGCTGGGAGCTGCCCAAAAACGGGTGGTGTGGAAGGAGTGGCAGCTGCTTCCCCGGCAGGCTGGGTAAATGCTGAGCCAGAAGAGCTGGAACTCGGTGGCTGAGAGAACACTGAGGAGCCTGCAGAAGTGGGGGCAAACACAGAGGCACCAACAGCCGGACTCTGCACACCTGTAGTAACATCAGAGGTAGCAGCCAGAGCACCTGTGGCTTCTGCAGGAGAGGCAGCACTTGCTGTGGAGGTTGTTGCTGAAACATTCTGATCTGGTGGGGCAGCTGCAGAGACAGCAGGAGGCACCGGGGCCTTCAGATCGCTGGTGGAGGTGGGAGCAGCCACGGGGTCAGGGGGAGGTGGTGCCACTGCAGTCCCAGAGCCCTCTGGGACAGCATCCCCGGCTGTGGCCTGGGGTAAGGTGGGTTCCTTGAGTGGCTCTGAGAGCTGTGCCTGGGGCTGTGGCACTGGAGGTGAAGACCCAGCTGCTACAGCTTCATTTTCAGGCGTTTTTTCTGACCCAGGTGGTAATTTGGCATCCCCTGCAGACTTACTGGAAGCTGCAGCAGGGACAGCAGTTTGTGATGAATTTGAGAAACCTCCAAACAAGAGGGACGTTGAAGCAGGGAGAGTAGAAGGGGCAGAGGTGGATGTGCTCATACTGTTTGTTTGCTGAATACCAAATGAAAAGGTGGATTTGCTGCCACCAGAGCCTCCAAGATTAAACACCCCAGAAGACCCTGTGTTGGTTAACTGGACATTGCCAAAGATACTGCCTGTGGCACTAGTGCTGATGGACATGGATGCTGTGCCAGCTGACGTGACTGATGTTGAAGCAGCTTCTCCAGGTTTTCCTAATGTCAGGGGAGCAGAAAAATTAAACCCAGAAGGTATTGTAGACACTTTAGTTGACTGTGCTCCGGCAACACTGGTAGATGGTGCTTTAGTGGTGCTCTTGGCATTATCATCTACTTGACCAACCCGTAGTCCTGAGAAGCTCCCAAGAGTTTCCCCGGCTAGATTGCCCTGAAACAAGTGATCTCCTGGTTTGGATGGAGCAATATCCAACTTGCCAGAGGTTGTGGGGGGAGCAGAAGACGATGTTGCAGCAGCTTTGTTTGACTGGGTGCCATCTGCTGAGGAGCTACCTCCTATTACACCTCCTGAAGCACTTGCTGATTTGTGGGACCCAAAAGCGAAGGAGGCCTCGGGAATTGCTCCAAGTTTGGAACTCCCAGCAAACAAAAATGAATCCGGTGGGGCAGATTCTTTTGCGGAGGCTGTCAGTGAGAGAGACAGAGGTAACAAATGGAGTTAGGGTATGCAAAGCTCATTTATCGTTCTTGCAATAATGGTCTGTCTTGGTCCTTCACAGACTGTCAGTGCTCTTGCCTCAAAACTCTGAAGTCTCTGTCCATCAGGTAACTGCAACCTTCCTATCCATTCAGGACACAACAGTGACACCTGAAGCCTTCATGGCCAGGGAGGCAGTGACAAACAGTGTTACTGTCACATCATAGCTTCCCCTTAACCATCCTTCTCTTTGAGATCAGACTACTCCAGCCATTGGCTCCTATTTCTTTTTCAGCAGTTTGATAAAAAAAACATAACAGACCTGGTTATTACAGGTAATTTTCCATTGACAACACTTTCACCCCTTCTTACTCGGTTCAGGTAAAAAAAATCCTGACATTTACAACAGCACTTTCTTTTTAAACCCACGTCTCTGAACAGTTTAGGTCGTAAAAATACTTTCTGACAGTTGAAGAGTCTTCTACAAAATCAAATCTTTCTTTACAAATTCAGTTATTTATAGACCACCAACCAGTTTCTATACAGTGTGTTTTCAACTTTGAAAAACTAAAGAAAAATTCTGAAATGCAACTGCCAAAGGAGCTCCATTTCTAACCTACACTGCTGTCCAACAGTGTGAAACCGCTGAAGTTTTAAGGGAGACTGGGCTAATTATATTTAATGTATCGTCATTTCATTTCTGAGCAACAAACAAATTCTGACTTGAAAACACTGCATTGGTGTTTGGACAAAGTACAGGAATTCTGCATGGAGATCAAACAACAAAGAGCAAAAGCTTCTTAGCAGATTTGGTATTATCCTTGTGTTTTCCCCTATATTAAATATATTTAAGTAACTGACACTCAATAATGCAGCTTTTTTTTCCTCCTGAGTCCCTGAAATTACATTCTGTCATTCTTTCATTATCAATTACAGAGACAAAGGTGCTCCTACCAGTTCACAGAACAGTGAAGGACCTGCCCTCACACAATGCTGTGGTTTACAAGTCTGTCTCCTATACCTCCCACTCCTGCTTTATCTGTGTTATTTACCTAAGCTTTTATGTTAATCTCCAAATTTTAAGCCCAGTTCATTCTCTCTGCTTAACACCAAGAGTATCAGTAGCAATTACCGTAGCTGTGATGGCCCAAGGATGGAAATAAGCCAAGATTTCTAAGAAGACACGGTGGTATCTTTTATCAGAGAAACTAATAACTTTGGGAGCAGATTTTTTGACTGCGTGATGTCATCTGCAAGACTGATATTAAAGGCAGAAAGCTTCAAAAATATTACAAAGCAGATTTCATCAGTTCCCTTTTATAAGGCTGGGCAAGTAGGGTCTACCTATGACATGGAAAGGCAGCCTATTTATTGTCACTTCAATTTTAGAAGCAACACAAAGCCATTCCAAGCATTTCCCTCTGATTACTAAATGCTCACTGGGTAACAGCTCTGTGTCAGTCCACCTCAGCCACTTTAAATCTACAGACTAAAGACAGCAGAGGAAATTACTACAGATGTTACCCTTTTCATAAATTAGTGCCTCCTAAATGTTCTTGACAACAAATATTTTGTTTAATTTATAGGTGGGTGGCCCAGATTTCTATGTATTACAGGGAAGAACCCAGCATATGTATAAAATGTTACTGCAGTTTTAATAATAGAACTGCAACATAAACCAAGAACCACACGAATTAGAAAGAGTAAAGACTCTGTTAAGAGGGAAGAGATGCTGTTTGCACCCTGTCCCAAACTAACCTTGTGAGGGAGCGAGGCTGGGCGGTGTCTGTGACGAAGCAGCTGATGTGACACCACTAAAATTAAATACAGGCCTAGGAAGAAAGAGCAGAAAGGGAAAGAATGACTTAGCTCGAAGTGTTGAAATTTCCAACCATATGATGAGCACAACCCTGAGACTCTGATTTAAAAGAGCTAAAAGGGAAGAGTCAGTGCACATGCAGAAGGGAATAACTGGATACAGCCATCCATCAAAAAGGAGATCACTCATAGCAAGACAGAAATGAAAAGTTACCATGACTATTTTACACTGAAAACATTTTGTCTTGCAAAAATACTGTGATCTTTCATAATGAGTCTTGCAGAGATCTTCATTCCCTGAGGCTTTTTAAGCTTTCTCTGATTCTCAAAGACCAGCTGCTGATATAGAAGTCAGGCCATGGGACTAAGACATCACTGACAACAGCACTGTACTTAGCATATGGTTTACACACTGAGGCACTGCACATGGGACAAAGGCAGGGTTGTTTGCTTTTTCAATCTGAATTTCCATCACTCAAAAGGACTCTTTTAGCCCTCTGAAGAGCCCAGCAAGGCATCTGGGTAGAATCCACTCAAAAAAACGTGCAGAGAAATGGGTAAGACTGAAAGAAACCAGCCATTTGAATGTGTGTGTATTCTGAAATACTTAATGTTGCCCACTTCATAGACAAATTCACTTGAGTGTTAGTGCAGAATTTCAAACAATCATTCCTAAGGAATTGTCCCTCTCCCCTAAACGTAAGATATAATCAAATAAAGATTTTTGCCATCCCTGAAATAGCATTCCATAAGAGAGATTTCAGAGTAACTGTAGGTTCATAACATGTGCCTTGCTTTGTGTTATTGTTATGTAACAGATATCACCAGATGGCTTGGGGCCCCTCTTGTCACCTTCATGAACTGATTACTTTTCAAGCCAAAACAAAAAATTTGTTCTGCTGTATTAAAATAAATAAGTCATTCAGCAATGTGACCATCAGTACATATTTCAAGTCCTATCTGGGCACTTGTTCAACAGTCCACCGTAGATAAACCCCAAAAGCAAGCCAATCATCCTTTACTCTTGATTAGTTATACATTGAAAAATCTCAAAGCAACATGATATTGTGTCAAAGTCTCACAGACCTTCAGATCTCACTCAGGCTTCCACAAACAAGGTCTTCAAAGGACTCTGGTACAACCTCTGCCCTCCCAGTCTAACATTTGCAGGTGCCATTTTACAGTACTGCACAGCTTGTAGGCAACACCTGCTGTAACAGCCAATATTCATACTTAATGTCAACTACAAAAAAATCTTAATGTTCATACAGACCCCGCAGAAGAAAACGAGAACGTTTTGTTAAGCTGTGAAGTTGTTGCTTGCACTGATGTCACAGTAGAAGAAACAGCTGTAACTGTTTTTACTGTTCCTTGTCCTGTAAGTTACAAGAACAAATAAATATACTTCTAAAATACATTTACGAATAAAAAAAAATAAACAAAACAGCCTGTCATCCATCTATTAGCAAAGCAGGGATTAGCTTGCACACACAGTCTGTAATTTGATAAATTTCAAATAAAAAGGAAGTGCTATCAAATTCAGGAGCTGACATTTTCAATAAACCAAAATTTAAGAAGCATTTGCCAAGTCAAATATGATTCCTAGCTATTTTTACTGCTTCTTACCCCTGGCTAAGAGGCAACCTACATCCACGGATTAAAGGCAATAGACTAACAGAGATGGATTTCAGACATTTATGCAAGAAGCTTATAAAACCATGTCCAATGCAAGCATTATTATCTAATACACATTAAAAATCAATTGCTTCCTTTCCCTCATGTTTCCTCTTTCCCTGTTAAGTTGCAAAATGAGCATTCCTTTCTTTAGAAGCTTCCCAACTCTATGAGACTGATCCCAGCGTCTGAACTGGCTCTGAAGTTGGTCCTACAGCTCAAAGCTCAATAGATCCTACAAAGGAATTAGATCAAGCTTGTTCAGGTATTCCTATAATGCTGTGTGTCTAAAAATTAAATCAGCACATGTAAAATGTTTAAAATCAGCAGGATTTCAATGTTTTAAAAACAAAATAATTGCTTTTAATTTGCTGTCAAACCACAGTAGCCTTGTGGAAGGTGTGCTTTCAGCATTTCCTGATAAGAGTTACAAGTCCCGAGTGCAATCTGACCAGGGAATTGTCACTGAATTCTAGATGCAGGAATAGACAAAACACAGGGAGTACAGAAAACAACTTTCCTGCACTTCTGTACCTTCCTTTTACAAGTTTTCCCTCTCAAGACTAGCACAGCAACCTCTCAGTGGAGGCAAATCTTTTCTTCTCAGTGTCCTCATTCTCTGGACTGTGTCTCCTGACATGTTCCAAGAGACATGTTCCAAGGCCTTATTTCCATCTCCACTAAAGACAACTTACCTGAGATCTTGCTGCCAGCTGATGTTGGAGCAGCTGTGGATGCCATAGGAAAGGGTGCACACACAGAGGAAGGAGTCTGGCCCTTCATCGAGCCTGACAGAGGTGTCTAAAAACACAGCACCACTTCAGGTCAGTGCAGTCTGTCCATTAACAAAAGTTCTTCTGACACTGGTTTGGTATTATCAGTGTCATGCAGTGACTTAAGAATAAAATAGAGGTGGGTGGTTGAAGCACTTAGAAAAGCTCTGCAATCTTGGGCCCATTATGTCTTGACACTTAAATACAGGGTCAGTCCTCAACCTTTTCAACATGCCAGCAAGCCTCTGTGGGCAGAAGCTCAAAGATTCCAGAGGACAAAGACTGCTGTATTGGGTTTTTTTTAATACATAGGTATAAAACTCAGCAGCTTGTCAACCATTAAGCAATACTTTTGGCAGAATAACAGGGTAAGTAAAGAACTCCCTCCCTTGATTGCCTACAACTTTCTTTTTTTGATGTGAAATTTAGTTGGATCTACCTAATACAGCTTCCTTTGATGTTACCTGCAACCCTCACTGCAGCAAGGCTGGGGCCATCAGAAAGCTGCATGTCTTCAGAAGTGAGAAAGACATAACATAGATATGCCTGGCATCACACTGTCAAGGTCTCAGATACAGAAATGGTTTGTCAAGAATGCAGGGCAAGCTATGAAAATTAAACCCCCAAACTCTGCTGAGCATGCCCAGGTAAGTATTCCACAGGGAAAGGGCTCTATATCAAAGTACCTGTTTAGCTTGATTTGTAGCAACAGTTGCCAAAACTTGATGGACCGCCTGGGCTGCAGAGTGAGGTACAGATGATCTTAAAAAGAAAAATTAAACCATTATATGAATAACTGGTCTGAAAGAGGATTTCCTCCTCCTCTCAAAAAGCATGGCTCCCAGAAGCCTTGAACAACAGCCGCTATTAAAGATTCCACACACAACTCCAAACGAACAAATCTGATTAGAGAATAAACCTCTTAAACGAATCAGCCACATTTAACAAAGGAAGTCTGTAAATGTGTTTAAACCTCTAGACTTAAACAATCAAATCTTCTCCAGACACTCTTGTCTCTGAAGAGAGTCAGGGCTTTCTATTTCACAGGGAGTTGATGAAAAATCAGCAGGTAAGGGGATTACAATTTTATGCCTAGTGGATAACAAATTTAAGCAGCTTCCTTCACAATGTGGAGTCCAGACACGTACACTCAATGCTTAGAAATGCTGAGTAAGGAGACAAAGTTGGAAGGGGGTGGAGGGAGCATTTCCTGTCTTTGAAGTGTACTATAAACATTGACAAAATCATGGCAAGATCTGTGATAAAATTAACCTGTATTCTAAATTGTAGGTTTGGTATTTTTGACCATGATATGAAAACCCCCAGACAATTGCTGGACTGGGACCACCAACATATCCAGTCACAGGCCACTGAACAACTGATAACAACTGAAAAATCATTCCTGCTTAACAACTGAAGAGTATGCTGTAGCAGCAAAAGGGAGCCAGGATGTCTGAAGTATCAAAAACTGGTGAATTAACTTTGCTGGGTGAACGCTTCTCATTTTAGTGCTGAATCTGACTGGCAAGCACGGTTCATTCAGGCAGAATTTTTAGAAAGTACATTTCTATGAGGTCAGCTATAAAGTAAGACTATAGAAAGCCTCCAAGATATCAAGCTAGCTGGTGATCTATAAATTAGAGAGATCAATCAATACTGCCAGTCTAAAACTACTTGAAAGTAAGACAGGTCTTTAACTACAGTTCAGATGAAAACCAACCTCATTCCATGTCGCTCACTCAACCTTCTCTATGCACAGCCAGTACTTTTTACTGTTTTCATCAAAATTCTGATGAAACAGAGGGTGGAAAACTCTCCCTGGTCACAACACTACTTTTAGCCAAAAAAATTCCCAAGTAGAGCTGTCTGCAAACTTAACTTTAAAAAGATGTAGCAATTCCCCTCCCCATTCCAGTTTATCACTTTCAGGAAGAAATAAGGTAGCAAAAAAGCACCCAAGCTGTTTCTCAATTAAAATGCAAAAGAAACCATGAAGTAAATGTCCAGGTCAGCAGTTGAGTACCACCACCGTGAGATCACTCCCTTTTTGAAAAGTTGAATCAAAGGATTTGATTGACAGTGAAGAGTACATACAAATGTGTGAAAGCCAGTGGTGATGCAACAGCAATTGCTCCACGAGCTGCACATAGAGCTCACAGTTATAGGGATAAAGCATTTGCAATTCCATATGAACTTATAATCAGAAATACGTGGTGAATTTATCCCTGTTCATGCAGTAAGCTCAACTTCACAAAGAATTTCAGTAGTGCTCTTGCCTCACCAGCTCAGAACTGGCCATGCACTGCCAACAGGAACTTCAAGCACAGACAATTTCAAGGTCATCACAATGACAGGGGAAAAGCCTAGTCCTAGGCTGGTGACAGAGCCTGGTGATAAGGCAGAAATCTCTGGAATGAGCTGAGCTGGCTGTTGTCTGCAGGAAGCAGGGTAGGGAAGCCAAGTCTTACAGCTAACTCACAAGAAATGGTAACAAATTCAAGGTTAAATACCAGAAGTCAACGTTCATGGTTTACTCATGAGGAAGAGCCTTGCAGCTCAGTACTGTTCCAAAGTGAGTGACCCCTAGTGACACCCAACCCTTCAGTCAAAATTCTGATATCAAAACATTTGAGACAAGTTTCCAGAAAAGCCCGAGCAGTTCTCCCTCCCTTCAGGGGGTGAATATGGGAACACACAGAAAAGGGATAACTCCAGAGAAGGTTCTCTCTGCAAAGGATGACAAAGTAGAAGGAAAACATCTGGACAGCCTGAAGTCACAGACCACACTCAGTTGATGGAGGGCTGCAATTCCCTCACTGAAAGAGGCAGAACAGAGGTGATTGTTCTGTGATTGGAGAGATACCAGGGCCAAATTTCATATTAGCAGTAAAATCACTGAACCCCAAAAGGAGAGTATGCACATAAATGCATTTTACAGACAAATGGAGAAGGAGGTTAATACTGGTCTTGTCATTTGTTCAGAACAAGCCATTAGCAAACCCTTGAAAGACCTGGAAAGATCTTTCTTTCAATCCACAAACCCAATACTCTTGTCTAAATGTACCCACTTTAGGTCTTACACTACTAGACTCAGTAAAACACTGCTACTGCTCCCCACTGGCAGATGTGCTCCAGTGCAAATGCTACCGAAGGCCACCAGAAAGAAGGGCAGTGCTCACTCACCCTATTACTGCAGACACTGCTGGAGTCAGTGTACCAGACTTGAGTTCTCGAACATTTACCACTTGAGGAACATTCTTCAGAGTGGATTCAGTCAAGGAGGTGCTCACAGCTTTAAGGAACAGAAAAAAACAGAGGGGAAAAAAAAAGATGTAAAGACAAACTCCCTATTAAGCATTTAATTTCATTCGATATGGCCTGAATAATTCCAAAAAGATCCATCCAAGACTCTAGGACATATACAGTGTACCTGGCTTGAAACATTTGGAACCTCAGACTTCATTAAGGACAAAAGAAGTGAGCAGCAATCTATATAGTTAATACATTTTTTGTTGTTTGCTGACCAAATCTAATTATTATGAACATTCTCTTTCCTATGTTGTAACATCTTCTGTTAAGTGAAACATGAGTTTCTCAGGTACATTGTACTAGCAGCTTACAGGAAAAAGGATGACAAAGGAACACTGGATAGCTCAGAGGTGCTACAACTACAGATGTGAGCCACATTTTGTTTGATGAGCTCCTCCTTTGAGAGCACTAAATCTCTGTGAAAGCCACATTCAGCTGCTCAGAGGTCACTTGGGCAATTAGCCATCCTTTTACCTGGGGACTGGTTAGCAGCCATCTGCCTCTGCAGAGCTGCAGCTGCAGCTGCTTGTGGTGCTGGAACAGTGACAGTGGGAGCAGGGGCCCCGTGTTTCACAGTCTTTGTTGCAAGCATTGTACTGTCTGCCCCTTGTGGGATGATTCTGTTTGAAGATGCAGGCACTAAAAAAACAAATAAACAAAGTTTTAGTTAAATGTTTCTCTATAAATCAGAGATTCTATGAAAGCCTTTGCTGAACTGCAGTTCCTCTAAGTACACAGCCTCCTTCTGACAGGAGTGGTGTGCAGGCCATTCAAACAATCAACACAATCTGCCCCTGGCAGATTTTGGTATATCCCAAGGAATTTAATAAGTCTCAACAGATGTAATTTCAGTGCGTTAGAGGACTTTCGGTTGGCTGTAACAGACACTTCTGCTGACATCTTATTTTCCTCTCTGGCTGCAGAGATTAAAGAAACCTCTCTTGCACAAGGAAAACTCAGTGTATGCAAATACAGTTCTTACTGAGACTTGCTGGGCTCAGAACTCCTAACCTTGGCCATATCAACCAAATGCAGCAGTACTCCAGTTTCTTAATCTTTGGGCAGTATTTTAGGTCACTGCAATGTGAAAGAACCACACTATCACAAAAACACAATCAGTGAGTCATGGTGTTTTAGTGCTTTTAGCTCAAGTTCATGAGGTTACAAAGCCACTCTGTTACTGCTCCTGGGAACCTGGCACTGTAAATCTGTATCCTGCAATCCCAATTCTCCAGGGCCTGAAGCACTGGCAATGGATAATACAGTAGTTAAAGCTACCCTACAAGACCACACTGAGAAGAGACACTGCAAACACAACTCACACGAAGTACCCAGGGAGAGGTGCTGTTTCCCAAAGGACGGAGACTGAGCCATCAAACCAGGCTGGATTGAGGGAGTTCGGACCACAGGAGCATGACGAGCGACCTGGACTGGGGCAGCCTCTTCTTCCTGGTCCACTGCTTGGGAATCATCATTCTCCAGTGACTGGGACACTGAGGATGTTGAGCTGACTTCATCCAAATCTTCATAATATCTCGTGGACAAGAAGGCAGATCGGGACAAACTTGCTGCAACATCAAAAACAATATTTAGTATTAAGCTGAGGGAACCACCCAGTGTAACAGCCATGACAAATACACCCTATTTTAGGGTGGTCTCCTATTGTTTTACTCCTGCATCGACAGGATTTGACTTCTTAACTGCCTGGAAAGGCAGCTTTCAACCAGACAGCAACTGAAGGCAAGTTGTCCTGAGAGCAGATGGGAGAACAGGAAAAGGGAAGCAGGGATTGAGTAGTCAAAAGCTAATTTCAGGTCTCAGTGCCACAGCAAGTAAGTCACCCTCCTGGAAAACATATCAGACTTCTATGGTCACTAAAGGTTTACCTGGAGCTGTAGACCTAATTGGTGGAGTTTTCCTCTTGGCTAGAAAATTCCTCAACTGTGCCTGCTTCACTGGGGATAACTTAGCTGGAAAACAGAAGACAGTTCTTAGTCTACAGTCAAACTGCAAGTTTAAAAAAAAGAAAAAAAACAAAAACAAAAGTAATTCACATTTATGGCATGAATGCCAGGAAGAAAGAATAAATTACCAGGTGCTTTGGGCAGAGGCTTGGCATGTGATTTCAAAGTAGTTTTCATCAAATCGTTGCGCAGGCTTTCAAGGTCACTGTCAAAACTGCGATGAGGCAGAGCAGTGAAAAAACATCAGCAGCAGAAAGAAACCAACCAAAGCAGGAACAAAATCGGGCCAAAGTAGCCACTAGAACCACTGACATATCTGGAAGAACAACTGGCTCCTCTAGATACTGTGTGATGAATCTTTAACTATTTTGGAAACTTCAAGAGCCATTCACTTCTTCCCCTGAAGTCAGATAGACAACCAGCAGTATCTCAGTTTGGAGGCTCTATTATCCCATTTACTATCCTTAAACTTTTTGGGGAAACTTCTGCTAAGCATCAAACAGTATCCAACAATACAACCAATGAGCTTCTGTATTACCTGGGCATGATTTACTATAATTTTCATATGTCCTGTTGTCCCATACCATGCCCACAAAACATAATTTTCTGGAGGATGCACCCTTGCACATTGCTGGGGGCAAGAGTGAAGAAGGAATTCACGTTCCACACACCTCTGAGCACTGTTTAGAGATGTCTCACTGGGAACACTCCACTGAGATGTCTGGTTGTAGAGGCGGAGCTGCTGCAGGCTGTTCACCAGGTGGTTCAGTCTCTTCCTCTGCTGGTTGATGATTTCCCGGTTATTTGCCAGGGTGTTGAACAAAGTCTCTCGCTCAGGGACTATCAGGCGCCTGCACAGATCAGATCAAGAGATGGGGATAAGGACCATTCTGTGCCTCTGGGTCACAGGCAGGCAAGCAAACACACACCAATGGTTTAGTGGTTCTGGCTACTGAAATTCAAAGAGGTCAAACACCAAAGCAGTTAAGTTCATCTCAAATACAGATTTCTCCATTGAATATGTGGCCAGTTTATTCCTTTAGCTCATTTGCTTCGAGATGTTTTATCTATTAGAAAGGTTTCATTAGCTGCCATCAATGAATTTCTACAAAGCTTACAGTTTGTTTCTATAAGCACTATTCGCACTGTACACAAAGACACGCTAAGCTTGTAACACGTGTGAAGCCAGAATCTGTCTGAACCTCTGGCTCTCACTGGCTATCTGAGCCAAGATTTACTCCCAGATCCCTGAAAAAAGATCATACTGTTAAAGCAGAAAAAGGTCTTGATCTGTTGATTATAGACTAATTCCCAATTCACTGATGTAGTTCTGTACTCCAGTTTCAATTACTTACTTCTGCTTTCTCTTCTGTTCCAGGTGCCGGTCCCACTCCAAATCCAGAACATCGTTCACATCCTGAACAGCAAACTTCACATACTGGTGCAAGCGCCGGATTTCCTGCCATACAAAATAGAGTGAGTTTTAAATTCAGAAAACTTCAGAAATCTCAGTTTCAGTTGAAGAAGATGAAGACTCTGAGCTCATTCAGTCCAAGCCATAGAGCACTTGCCAGTATTTCTGCCTGGAAAGTTTTACCAGCACAACAGAACCCAACATGGTGAAAATTTATGTAACAATCAATGGGGTACACACCAGGTTTGGCCTGGATATTTTACCACAGTTCTCAGCTAAGTGTAATGCCCACAATATTTGCATAACACTGCCAGGTCTTTAAGAAAGGATTTTACGAACACCAGGCATTATACAAAACAATCCTTATTTCAAATGCCACTTCCAGAACATGAGTCATTTGGTGCCATCTTACAACATTGAAACTTCCATCAGTTTTAAGTGAACAAAGCTTTGCAGGCTACTCACACGGCTCTAGAACATTAGCATTCACAGACTATGATTCATGAAAGCACTCACAAATGCTCACACCACCCACATTAAGGCAAGGAATTAATTTGACTTTATAGGTAGGAAAATTTAAAAAAATAAAAAGCAAGGACAGAGAGTGAAGTGACTTATCCATGACCACACAGCTGCACAACTGCACCCAAAAGTTCTCTCCTTCCATTCCAATCCACTTCCACTTCTCTCCCACTGTATTATTCTTTCCTCATGCTCCTTTCTCTACACAGTGAAACACACACTTCAAGATTATCATCTCTGTGAACTCACAAGCATAAGCTTTAAATGTCACAGAGACATGGTGGACATCAAAGCAGGCATGCAATTAAGACTATGGATCAATCAACAAAACTCAGGTGAAGATTAGAGATCAGACCTAGAAGAAATTACTTTGTGTCAGCTGATTTGTAATAACTGCATGCATGGTCTTGATACCTACTGCCACAAAGATGACATTCAATTATGTCTTCAACCTGCCAGTCAAACCTCTTAAGGGGAACTTATCAGTGTAGAAAAGACCAAGTATCATTTGTAGGGCAGATTCACTCTATTTTGCTTAGGGTTAAATAGCCTTTATCACCAGAGCTGTAACAAAAAGTGCTTCACCCCTACTTTCTCTCTTTCTTGTCTTTGAAAGCCTCTTTATGTACTGCTGGTTATTTTCCTTTGTGCCCCAGCTTTTAGAATATCATTAAGCTTTATGCTCCACCATCCATGAAATTAACCACACAATTCTGTAAGTCATAATAAATCATCAAATTGTTCCATAAGGCACTTGCTGAAGATAAAAATAATTCCAAGAACCCTTCTATAAAGTGTAGAAAAAAACCCAACATTCTTTTAACTGAGATCCCTGAGCAAACACTACAGGCTGAGAAGGAACAGGATGTCAAGAGTCACATTCTAAGATTAGAATAGGCTTGGATCTCAGGTGAACTACATCCCTTCAGAAGGAGTTTTGAATCATCACTGCAAATGGCAATAACTGAGAGGAGCTTCAGGAGAGGATTTCCAGCATCTCTTGCAAACTCATGGAAACCAAAGCTCACCCACCACATATTTACTAGATTATTTACTGAAACAGCAAATACTTAGGGCAGAACAACAATGCTGGCACTGCACACACAAGCCTAAGTTTTATTTTATTTAAAGCTCTCTCTCTCTTTATTTAAAGTCAGAAGTTGGCTGACATGATTCATACCTGAAGCTGTGCTTCACTCTTGGGATCCAAAGGTTTCTTATAGAGCAAGTGTAAGTACCCCGAGCTATGATTCTGTTCATTTTGTTCTTTAGCCTCTTCTACCCCTGCAAATCCCTCCAGCAGGATTGTCTTCAGAATACTGATATCTCCATGAAGTGACTGCAAAGCAAAATAGAGCAGATGGGACAAGGCTCTAAGTAACATCTTCTATTGCCATCTCTAGCACAAGGGCTTCTGCAAGCATCTGCCTGAAAGCACAAAGGCAAATGTCACCCCCTCATTAACACAGCAGAGTCAGATGTTCCATCCACAGTTCAGCTGTAGCACGCTAAGGAGGAACATCAGGTGAGGAAGAGTGATTGCTGGTTCACAGCTTGAAGATATTCTGCTCACCTCTGTTGTCTCTTTAATTTCCAAGAGGAAGGTGTGAAGATCCTCCGACTCCGTTCGCAACATCTTCATTTCCTCTGGAGTTCCAACTTGGAAACAGGCTTTGGAAGTCCTGGCCTTCAGCTCCTCCATCTCCTTTTGAAAATGTGCAATCTGCAAAGCCAAGAGGAAGAAAGGGCAGCCACTGAAAACACAGCAGAGTCTGGAACAAATGTCTCAGCTCTTGGATCATGCCTCAACTACACCATAAACACCAGTCACTTTGCAGCCAAAGCAGGAAATTCTTCTTGAACATTAACAGGAAAAAATACTCCCTCAACACAGTGACTGAACAGGACACACAAATAACTACAAATCAGGCTGATCATCCTAGGAAAAATTTCCATTCTGATTCCTAAAGTACTTACAGACACCACTGGAACACAGTTGAAGTGTTTGTGTGGCATTATGAAGAAAACTGCTTGAAAATCTCACCTCCTCCCTGATTCCTGCTATGACAGGGTCTGACTCCTTCCACTGGTGGGTCTGTTTCTCTAAAGCTGTGCTGGGGAGTGCTGATTTGCCCTGGAGGAAAAAAAAAAAAAAAAAGCAAAATCGCTATTAAGGATGCATCCATTGCAAACGGGCTGCTTAGAATATCAAAAAGGCCTGGTGTTAGAAACTCCATTCGGACATCAGACATTCTGATTATAGCACAGGTCAAAATACACCTCTCTAAAGACATGCAGAGAATATTGTTTAGAATCACAGATTTGCTACTATTTCAAAATCAGAAGATAGCTAATTCTTTGACCTAGGAATACTATTTCAGTCCAAGGAATTCTAAGCAATTCATGGGCCATGAAAAACATTCACCCTCCAAAGACCCCAGTCAAGTTCCTGTTACCTGAGCAGAGCCTGGCTTTGCTGCTGACGAGGTTATTTTGGGTGTCTTCTGTACCAAGGGAGCTGAAGGAGTATTTTGAGCAGGACGTGCCACTGGAATTTAATAAGAACAACAATAATTGATGAACTTATACAAAGTTTGAGCAAACAGGCTGTGATCAGAAACAATAACCACTATCAAATCCAAAAGCAGTAGTGCTACGGGCCCAGAGCAGGAACACATCTTCCTCAGGTATCTTTTCACTTCCATCCAACTTCTCTATGACTACTTTGAACTCTAGTCAATGCAGATGGAAGGTAAGGCACTGATTTGTGTGGCTGCCCAGAAACATTCACAATCAGCACTGAAAATGCCAGAACTTCTGGGTGAACTTAAGCAGCCAAATATAATTATTTTGCATATGGCTCTCTGAGACATAGAGCACAAATGGAAAAACTTCTCCATTTCAAGACAAAATGATTCACATCATGATGGTGTGCCAATCAGGAGGGCCTCTAGAGCAGGACAAACAAGAATGAAGCCAAATGAAGCTCCCTGTGTCCTAGAACCTTTAAAACATTTTTTATAATGCATTATTCCCAACAATAGGGATCAGACTCCTACCCGTGGCAGGCACAGGGGATGAAGTCTTCAGTGGTGTGGTAGGAGGGGCTGCAACGGGTGTGGACTGGCTCAGAGAACCTCCAGGAGCAGTTTTGGAACTGGTTGAGAAGGAAAACATCGTGGAAGTACCTTGACCACTGCTGCTTGTGGGAGAAGAGGTGTCTACAGCACTGAATCTGCAACAGAATGAATAAATGAATGAGAGAGTGAATGAATAAACGAATGAGCATCCCCTGGGATCAGCAACCACTCAAGCTCCAGATACAAAATCACAAATAGCTTCTGGAGATAGTGGGAAGGAGCCATTCAGGATAATTTCTGAATATAGGGAACCACAAAGATTTCTATCTTAGATCCTCCCATGAGCAAAAGCTAAATGCCAGCAAAAACTACTGGCCTGCTTCAAATGCACCTCATCATTTTGTTCCAATTATAGGAAATCTGAGCTGCCCTTCAGTGTCATCCTCAGAGTAAGACTCCAACAGAAATTCTGCAAGAAAATATGAATTTCTATTCATTTGCAAGCTCCTCAAGGCAGCCAATTTAAATATTCAGCAATTCACTGGTGTATCATTTGCTTTATACACAAAATATAAAAAGCCCTAAGAGCTCCCATCAGATTCTGGTGTAGTAAAGATTTTTCTAATTCAAAAATAAGCATTTGAACCATCAGAAATTTCTTATGATGCATTTACATGAAAAGTTCTTCTCCTTAAAAAGCACATCCAATTAACATAGTTCTGTGTTTTAAACCACTTTTTCTAAAAATAAAGAGCAAGTCTCACGAGTTGGAGGCAAGAGCAAGCATATGACATCTAAAAACACTCACTCAAACCCATTTTGCCTAGTTTCTAATCTATGTAAGTTTTTTTTCAGTCAACGTGAACAAGCTTTGAAGATTCCAGATCCTATCCTCAGTGAGCAAGTGTCCATTTAAGAACAGAACCAAAAGGTCTGGCACTTTCTCTGCTGAACACAGAGTGGCAAAGCAATCCATCAGCTGTGGCTCCAGCTTCCTCTCTGGCTGGGGGTAACAAACTTCAACAAACTGTCAGAGAAACTTGTGCTATCACCACCCCTCTAAAGCAGTCCCAGACAGAAGGGATTTCCCAGCAGTCCTCAACCATGATTTGCATCTTTGCATCAAACCTAAGCACAGAATCACTGATGCCTATGAAACAAAGATATTTAAAAAAAAAAAAAAAAACCCTAAGTCTCTGGCAATTTATCAGTCCAAATTTTTGGCACTGTCCCTTGACTAGTACCAAGCCCATGAATATAACTTCTGGCATGGGAAGCACTGAGGGTTTCCACAGCCATGACACTCTTGGATAAAGAGGGGCTTCCTCAGTGCTTTCTTGGGAACATGGGGAACTGTTGTCAGGGCAAAAAGCCAGACATCATCTTCAGAACTACCACACATTATCCACGCCTGCAGCAATTTAACAAATATCCAGCCCCTGCATTCACTGCTGAATCTATTTACTTCTCATTGAGGTTCACTTTGACTGAAGAAGCTGAAGGTGCAAAAGATGACTTCTGGGCAGCAGGTGCTGTGGAGAGCAATGGCCCAGACGAGCTGTCTGCAGCTGGTTTAAAGTTCATGGACCCAAAAGGAAAGGAGGTGGCAGGAGCTGTTGTAGTGCTGCCTATAGAAGCAGGAGTCATGGATGCCTTGGAAGAAGCAGAGGAGAAGGAGAATGTTGCTGCTCCAGTCAGAGCAGGAGTCTGGGCTTGCTTGGAGGCATCAGTGGCAAAGGAGTATGGTGGAGGATCACTGCCTGTGGAGCCAGGAGTCTTCACAGCTGAGGGCATGAAGGAAAAAACAGCTGCTCCACTCCCTGTTGGAGGCTGACTTGAGGTGGGCACAGTGGGAGCAACGGCTGGTGCTGTGTCAGGCTTTAGAGAAGTTGGAGGAGTGGTTGGACTTGAGGCAGTACTCCCTGCAGAAAGACAAATGGGAAAGGAGGAGGCTCATTTGGCTGCACTGACTAACGGCAGAAGGCATTGCAAGGCCAAATCTATTTGACAGGGACAGCTCAGCACACTTCTCTCACTGGACAGTGAGGAAGAGATAATGGCAGAGCTGGGCTTGCAGTCCCCAATCCCAGCAAGTGATACAGAAACTGTACAAAGTCACGATCAATACAACAATCTGTTCAGATTAATGTTGTCTGCAGTTTCCTGTGAGAAAACTTCACCTTCCTCCATTGATTTTGATGAGGTTCCTGCCATCTCAAATAAAATAAGCAGTCAGCACACAAGTTAGCCAGCACTGCAGGAAGGCAGGCTGCCAAACAACAGCATTCTGGCTGGGGAAGGAGAAGCAAATTTGGACACAGGGAAGAAAATGGTGCATTTGCAATTATTTCTCCATGAATGCAGACAAGCAAAACAATCATCCTACTTGCCTACATCACACTACACAGGGCAACACATCTATAACTCAAATAAAACTACTCCTCTTCACCTGCTGATACAATTTTCACAGTGCTGAGGAAAGCTTTAAATAGGATTTAAATAGAATTTTGTTTAAATAGGATTTTGCTGCAGTCAAACACCTTCGTTCATCTCATGACCTCCTGTGGCAAAACTATGGAGGAAAACCATCACCTCTGTGAAATGTGCAGGCCATGCTCAAAGCTGGGCAAAGAACCTCCTAAAACTGGTTTGACCCTATTCTGCACAGGCTGATTGCACAGGAAAGTCCAAATGCACAGCCTGCAAAGTGCTTGAGATCCCACAAACAAACAGGTTTAATGGTTGGACTCGATGATCTTAGAGATCTTTTCCAAATTAAATGATTCTGTGATTTGGTAAACAGGGCTAGGTAATTTTACACTGATGCACAGCAGACAGAGAACAGTCCTGGAAGCTCAAAACACCCAAGAACTGCTCCCCATTATCCTTATAAAGAACAAATACATTTTCTGTGGCCACATGTGTGAACAACTAACAGATCAGTATGACAAAGATCCACAAATCCCAGTGCTCCCCTAAGCCCCTGGTGCACTTACCTGCTGATTTTGAAACTCTCTCCCCTACCAACTGCAGCGGCTCTGGGGTCACAATAAGTGACCTGACTCCTGGGTTTTGGTTGATCATGTAAAATGGGCAAAGCACACCATCCGTAGAGAGCAGGATCAGAACTGGAGCTGGAGCAAGGATTTTCTCATCACCTGCCAGAGACCACACATGTAAGTCCTGCAGTCAAAGCTTCCTATTCTGTTCCTACTGGAACTGCCACCTTCACATGACTTTCTTCACACAGTATATCTTAAATCTCTCCCTTCTTGCTTTCACTTGCATCTTTGTTCTCTTGCTTCTCTGTCAGCGCTCAGCTCTCTTTCTTTATCCTTTTGTATTCTTTTCTGTTCCTGACTTCATGTTTCATAAAAGGGTTATTTTGACAACTGAATGTCATCTCCTGAATGACAAAGCCCAACTTTCACCCATCAATTCCTGTGCCAAGCTTTCTGGTTTTGAAGCAATCATTTTTCCTCACTGATACTCTGCTCCCTCCTTCAATTCCTTTCAGCAATCCCCACATTCCACTGGGCCCTGTCGCCTCATTAACATTCATATGCATAAACTACAAAATGGAATTGCTACATAGGAAGCTTTTTAACTTTAAAGAAAGCCAACATCAAACAAATATCCTTGTGATCTGAACCACTGATATAAAATACTTGTGTTTTATGCAGTGCTTTGTGAGTCTGCTTCAGTACAAAAATTCTCAGCACAGTTAAAGGCCTCAGAACACTCTCTGTATGTCTCAAATTTTGTAATGGTTTAACTGTGCTTAATTAAACACAAAAACCCAAATCCAACACATCTAGAGTGCAGGAAAAATCTGCTATAATCATGGTGCTTTATCTGTCAGGCAGTGCAGTGGATGGCCATTTTTCTTTACTATTGGTTCTTCAGGAAAAGTATGCTAGGGAAGGGCAGTTTCCACTTGGGAACAAGCTCCAGGACAAATCAGGTTTCTCTGCAACCTAAACCTGCTGTGAACTGCAAAGCCAATTACTGTGCAGCCAAACTCCTGTGTCAGAACAGAGAGAGTGTGTTAGCAAGAAAAGCTTCTCCAGAAATCTTTTCAAAAACTCTGAGGCAGCACAACACAGGCTTTAAAAAATCTGTCCTGACAGATTTCTTAATCCAGTAACTGCATAGATTAACAGAGAAAAGGTTTCAAATTCAAGATGGCATGCAAGTACAACGTTTGACCTCAATTCCCTACTGTAGGTTTTCTTTCAGGTAAAGGTCTTAGTTAACTGGCACCCTCCTGTGCTCTTCAGGAACTCCTGACTGCAGTACCTTCCACTCTGCCTGAAGGCATCTCTATTTCCATCTGTCTCTGGCCTTCAAAGAAGAATTCTCAGAATTCACTAAGATACAACACAATAGCTCAGATGTAGTTTCAGACTTTGACAAGGTACTTTGAAGGGCCTTCAGGCAGCACAGAAGGTACAGCAACAATGCAGCTGAGATGTGGAGCACAGCAGGGTTTAGGCAGTACAGACCCTGTGCTTTAATGCAGAATTAAAACCTACGCATTCACCTCAGCAATCTTTGCTGTTTCTGGCTTTGAAACCAACCTACTTTTCCTTTAGATCCGTGCAAATGTACTTGATACAAAACAGTTCTGCAAAAGGACATAAGTGACAAGAATAAAGAACACTGCATGGCAGCCTGAAATCCCTGGTGTTAGAACACGACTCCTTTAAACTCACCAAAATCCCAGTTCTGGGGAACACAGACATAACTCAGCAGCTTTGTTTGCCATGTCTGTTGGTGTTGTATCCCAGGATGCTGAAAGCTCCAGGAAAGAACTGTATTTAACACTTTGCCACTGAATCTTTACACAGAAGCAAAGCCATGTACTGTGGGTTTGGTCTAAAAACAGCAGGTGTGTTAGTCTGCCTTTCAGAATCATCTCCCAGAACACTGAGCACAAGGCTGCCCCTCAAAAGTATCAAATATACTGAGATTTTTTGATTACTCCACAGGAAAGATTAACAAAACTTACTGATCACGATGGGCATGTTACTGGTGTAGTCTACAGCAACACCAACGGGCAGAGTGTCATCGCTTTTATCTGTCACAGGAAGTTCTGCTCTGCTTGAGTCCTCCAAAACCCACGATTCCCAGTTCTGCAAAAAGTAAAATTATTGTTATATCAGCTACTGCTTTCCTGTGACCAGCCTTCTTCAGCACTCCAGCCTACAACAGCTGAAACACCAGCTAGAGAGTATCTACTTAAATTTGTCAGATTAACAAATGCCAGAAAGATCAGGGTCCTTCACAGATTTGTGTGTGACATCTCATTTATCTCTGACACTGCATGTCAGAGGTCAGACATTTTTAATGCTTCACTTCAACTGATGACTTCACATCAATCACATTATTATTGTGAGTTTTATCAAATTTTGAGACTGCCAAGTGAATAATGAAAAACAGACTTCTGGTACTTGGTTCACAACACATGTCTCTTGCTCACCTAAGAATTATCTTAAGATTCTGAACAATTTAAAAGCTTGTTTAGTTTTGGGATTTCTTAAAAAAAAAATCATCACCTCATGGTATTCCAGGTCTTATATAGGTTATACTTAGGGAGAGAAAATGTACATTTGCACAAATGTAACACAAAATATATTCTAAAAATGGAATATAAATCTTACCTGATCCCCCTGCCTGGCAAGAATGCTGACTTCTGTGGAAGCTGCTGAAGCTGCCAGAACTAGATCCCTGGAAGCATGGATACAAACAAGTTAAAATTTACATGACAGTCCACTGCAAGGTCTGCAAAAAGGAGGAACAAAATCTATGGGGATGCACTGACCCCTCAGATATGCATACCAAAGGAAGGACCTTGCCATGATTCCTGCCACTCACCATTCCTCAACAAAACTGAGGAAGTAATGATGCTGTCTCTCAGTGCAGCTCGTGTAGCACGGCTCCATGAAATTCACAAACTTCTCTGGTCGCTTCTCTTCCTTTTTCTGTAAGATCAACATCAATAATTTATCTGTCAGTGCACAATCCAAGCAATCTCCCTTAAATTTTACAGTGTCAGGGCATACCAATAATACCATAAGTGGATCTCAGCAGAGAACAGACTACTTGTTGGTTTTTCAGGTGGATCCTACTTCCTCCACTTAATCTCCCCAACCTCAATTCCATGATTTACAGCAGTACCCAACTCAAATTCTGTGTGGTGCCATTGTCATGAACAAGCAATAGACACTTGTGCTGTTGTGACTGCTGGCACTTACAGGCAATAAGGCTATGACCACTTGTGGAGACATCTCCAGTGTCCCATCAGCCTCTGCATACACGATGGCAAAGACATATGTGCCAATCCAAAGTACATCCAAAACTGAAAGAGAAAGCAAATACCTCAGCCAGAAACACTTTATAATACTTTCTTGTTGATTTTAACTGTGCACAGCACACAAATGGAAATGACAAATGGCAGCTAACTCCTAAACTACCAAGCTTAAGAATCACAGAAAATCAAACTGTGATTTCATTACCAGTGCTACACAGCTGCTCTAACTAAAGACAACAAGGGGGAGAATGAGTAAAATACTTTTAAAGAGAAAACAAGTTAAAAAGTAATAAAAAGATGTACCTTTAACAGGATTGTCTGAGTCATAAAAGGGAGGACAGGGGATTACTTTCTTCTCCTGCAGATTCTGCAAATAAAACAACTCTTAAATCCAATTGCAAATTTTTGCAGAAAGCCCAGAGAACTGGTTTAGAGCAACTCATCCATTCTTTAGCACTCATGATGGGCCACTCTGAAATCATGACTTCAGTGACCAGTGCAAACCTTAAACTAAACCAAATATTGGCCTAAGACACTTGAATATTATTGAAGCACTTGGGTAGTATCATATGGCTCACATCATGTGCCACCTAACCAAATTCTCTAGTTTGTGATACAAAAATCAATCAACCAACTGAAAAAAAAAACCAAACTAAAACAACAACTCAAACCAACAAAATTTCACATTTCAAACTCCTGAAAAGTCATAAGGCCTTAACACCACCAATACTTACAGGCAGATATTGCACCACAGTGCCATTTTGCCTCCCTGCAGCCAGTTGTTTTCCCTTTGGGCTCCAACACACTAGCAAAAAAAAAAAGAATTTCATTAGCACTAAGGAACTGGAGAGTTACAAAGCCGCACAAAAACAGGACCAATAAATTAAAACGGCTATTTTTTCCACTGGAAAAAAAATCACGAATATCAATTAAACAAGGAGTCATCCAGTGACAGAGAAGGCAAGACTGCACAGGTCAAAACCCAACAGGTGATGATGCTTATTTGCATGTTTTCCTGGAAATGAGTCAAGCCTGAACAGCACAAACCACAGGTGGGCATGGTTGATAAGTCACAAAACTCAGCTGGTACAATCAACTGGGAAAGAGTAATTCCATTGCAACCCTTTTTCTGAGTCTCACTGAGTTTAAATCCTTGCTTTTTGTAAAGAATTTTAAGACACCTCCTCCTGAGACAAGCAACCTGTGTTTATACACCTCTCAATCAGTGTCTGCTCTTCAGCATCCAACATTCTGAGTGCCCTCCAAGGCTGTCACTCACCAGATGTGACAGCAGCAGAGGGTGGGAGTGTGGCATAGACCTTCACAGAGTCTGTGACCTGCAGGACAGAGATGCTGCCATCGGACAGGCAGATGGCCACCATGGTGGGACTGGCAGGGTTCCACTTCAGGTCGTTGACCATGGCTGCGCTTCCTGAGTCCTTGGCCAGTTTGTGACAAGCAAATGCTTGTTTCTGCTGTTTTGCCTTTTAGGAAAGACAAATACACGAGACAGTCAAAGTGGAGCACAAAACCAAACTCCCCTGAGGTCACAGTTCAAAGCAGTTTTAGACCTGCCTATAAATTAATGACTGATAAAAACAAGCAGATTTTGAGTTTACTGAGAACTCCTTTACAAGACAACCTTATGGAGACAGAAAATCCCACCCCAGCTACACCTTTTCTCTGCTGTATTCGGAAGGAAAGAACCCAAACCCTAAACCAAAGACAAACCCACTTGGCATATGCTGTACCTGATTTAGGAATGTGCGGACATCAAAAAAGCCGATGAAGGATCCAATCTCACTGGACATCATACACACAGACAGGGTGAGATTGTCACAGCTGAGAGCCAGGTGCTGCATAGGAAACTTCATGGGAACCACAGTGCTCTGAATGTTCTCCTCTTAAAACGCAAAAGGAAACGAAGGTGGAATGAAGGGGACAAATTTAAATAGCAAGAACTGTTCTTGTAAAACAATACAACAAATTTATGCAGTAATCCTCAGTCCTGTTAACAGCAGCTATCAAAGGTAACACATAAAAAACTGAATATAAGCAAATCCCTTCATCTCTATCAATACAATCCTGAGAGTTGCCAAAATTCTGAGAAAAGAAATCACCACTTTCCTTCCTCAGTAACCTGAGTAATAATAAGTGGAAAGATTTTTTGCTTTACTTATGTATGTACAGAGTGGAACAGTTACTAAGGAGAATGAAAACCATCTTGCACTCAGGTGGTGGAACAGTGGTGGCTTCCCCTCTGTGGACAGTCATTTAGTCAGAGTGGGTAACTCAGTATGAAAATTCCCTCAGTGTGTCCCTCCACTCACACACAGCCTTGACACATGCACAGGCTCACAGCTCAAAGAATGGCTACCAGCCCTTGTTCCTGCCTTCCCACACAAGAAAAATTTGGCAATTCAAATGCCTGACAGAGAATGGCAAGGACTGTAGCATGTATCAGAAGCCAAGAGCTCCATGTTGTAAATCCCATATGAACCTGTGTCTGCCAAACCCATGAGATTTAAGTGTGTCTTACCAATTTTATTGGGATCTTCTCCCGGATGTTTCTGCATGAGAAGATCTCTGGTGTGGAAGATCTGCAGGCTGGTCCCTCCACCAGCAAAGACCAGCCCATATTTGTTGGACACTGCGAGGAGGCTGGAACGCTCTTTGGGAAGATCATCGGGAGCATCAAAGACGCGAACCTTCTTCAGTGCCCTGAACTGAAAATCCTGTTTGAGAGAGTTGGGAAGTATCTCTTCACATGCTGCCCAAGAGGAACAGTTTACTTTGGCTTCTCTAAGACAGTTAAGTGCAGGAGCCTCTCCATGAGAGCTGCAAATCCCTGCCACACACCCAGGCAACCTCTGGCCACTCCATCACATTTTTTGTCTCATCCATGAAAGACTGAAATCACACCACTTTTTTTTTTTCATTGGTTAAATTTTGCTTGTACTCAGTGCCTTTGTTCATAAAATCTGCCTGGGACATCTGACCTTCTCAGGAGCACATTGAAACCAGCCAAGGGATACAGAGGAAAAGAGAAAGGAATAAAGAAAAGATGGGACAGGACTGAACAAAACTTGCTGCTACAAGGCACAGGTTTGCTAACCTACATGCCCACAACTCCAGTCAAGCATCTGAGTTATTCCCAAATAATTGCCACTAAATAGATATATTCCTGCAATCTAAGCAGGATGTAGGAACTAAGAAACTTCTGCAAAACAAACAGCCCAACCACCCTGTTTTTTGAGGGCAGAAGGCAGCTGCACAAAGACCCACAGTCACTCCAGGAATCTGTTCCCCCATGTCTTCTTACCCAGCGTCACGGTAACACTGGGTGACACAGGACAGGCTAGGCTGGCACCACACATCAAGACTCCAGCTCACACTGCCCCACAGCCACACATCCCCAAACCAGGAGATTCCCAGCACAAGGCATGCTGACAGAAGGATTTAGAAACATATCACTCTTCTTCCAAAACAACGTTCTTCTAACTCTCCTTCACCCCTGAAACTCTTCGAGGCCAGGCTAGATGAGGCTTGGAGCAACCTGGTCTGGTGGAAGGTGTCCCTGCCCATGGCAGGGGTTGGAACGAGAGGAGCTTTATAGGGTTCCTTCCAACACAAACCATTCTGTGATTCCCTCCCCAGGCATTAAACACCCCTCTACACCAAGGCCAGCCTTCCCTTTTCCATCCCACAGGCTTGTACCACACTGTGCTGGAAAGTCCTCAAGTATTTGAAAGTTCTCAAGATTGCCCAGAAAGGGTGTGGAGTGTCCCTCACTGGAGATATTCCAGACCCGTTGAGCCGCAATCCTGGGCCGAACCCGTCTGAGCAGGGAGGTTTGACCAGGTGACCCACTGTGGTCCCTTCCAGCCTGACCCATCCTGGGATTTGTTTCACAAACACTGCAAGGATGCCTCAAAAAGCTCCACCATATCCCGCGCTGACTCCCCCGGTTTGTCAGGTCCATGGTCTCAACCAGGCCTCCCTCAGAACCCACCACCTCTCGCAGCCCAGGCCGAGCCTTCTCCAAGCCCCGCTCCCCTCCGACTCCAAGCCAAGGCTCCCTGGCCCGAGCCAAACGACCCGCCAACCCTTCCCGCCGTCGGGCTGCCCCTCACACCCCCACTCTCCCCGTGCCTCACCTTCATCTCCCGCTCGGGAATCACGTCCATGTCGTCCCCCATGGCGGCCCCACGGCCGCGGTCCCGCCGCCCGCGCCCCGCCGGGAGAGCCCCGCAACCGCTTCCGCTTCCGCCGGGGCCGCTCTGGCCGCAGCTCTCGCTGCTCCGGGTCCTCCCACCGGGTCCTCCCCTAAACAGCTGCGCTTAATAAACCCTCTTTGCACAGCGTCAGATTGGAAAATATCTCTGAAACCATCGAGTCCCACCTGTGACCGAGCACCACCTTGTCAACCAGCCCCTAGCACTGAGCGCCACGTTCAGTCGTTCCTTGAACATCTCCAGGCGGTGACTCCACCACCCCGCTGGGCAGCCCGTGCCGATGTCTAATCACCCTTTCTGTGAGGAAATTGCTGGCAATGTCGAACCTAAACCTGCCCTGGCGCAGCTTAAGGCTGTGTGTTCTCGCCCTGATTTTTGCACAGGTTCTGAGGCGCTGGGAGCCGCAGGATGCCCGTGCCCTGCTCCATCCTGAGGGGTCAGAGCCCGCTGACATCGAGGATGGGCTCTGGCTGTCCCTGCCCAGCCATGGCCGGCGCCTGCTCCATCCCGGCCACCAGCCCTTGATGCTTTTCCCGTATCACAGATCCAGTGTTGCTTCAGGACGAAGGAATCATAGAAACTTCCGAGCTGGAAGGGATGCTCAAGGATCGTTAAGTTGAACTCCTAACCCTGCGCAGGGAAACTCAAGGATCGCACCATGTCCCCGAGAGCCATGTCCAAACGCTCCTGGAGCTCTGGCAGCCTCGGGGCCGTGTCCATGCCCTGGGGAGCCTATTCCTCATTCCAACCTAACCCTACCCTGACACAGTTTCATGCCTTTCCCTCAGGTGAAATCCTGCTCCCTTGGCATGGGCTGCAGCGGGAGCACAGGGATGCTCTGGATCAGCCCCTGTACAGCTCCAGTGTGGGGTGGCTGAGCTGCAAACACAGAAGCTGCAGGAGCTGGAGCAGCCTTATTGTGCTCCAGGACCACACAAAAGCACAATGTGAGGGCTTGACCACACCAGGTTCTCAATTTCTTTACTTCTTCAAGTTTTAAGGGGTTCAGCTCCCACTCAGACAGAATGCCAGCACTCAGCCCTATAGGGAGGGCTGTTTCCAGCTCTAGCAGGTCGTTCTCTTTCCCAGGACCAAAAATGACAAGGATTTCCACAGAGACAAGCAATGATGGCTTTGGGCAGTGACCTGAACTGCAGCAAACCACATCCGAGTTTCCCTTGTGTAATATGCTTCCTTTATTTTCTAACTGAACAACAGCTTCAACACACAGCCAAGACAATCAGGTGCATTCCCAGAGGTTACCAGGCAGCAGAAAGCAGACATGAGGCTGTGAGCTCAGGGAAATTCTCTCCTTTTAAGAAACACATGGGAAAAGTGCACCCAGTCATTGCCCAGGAAACCTGGTCTCCCCTTTTGATAATTCACATCAGACAAAAATAGGTAAAAAACTCCCCTCCTTCAAGAGAAGCATTGCAAGTGTCTGCTCTCAATACACAAGTTATTCCTTAAAACAAGCACTGGCACCTGCTCTTTTTCAGTAAGTCAGAAAAAAGCGCCAGCTTTCAGGAGGTGGCCTCTGCATTTCATCACACAAACTCCGTGGCTTTCAGTCAGTTATTGCAGATAAAGATCAGATTAAGACTGTCCAAACCTATCTCCAGGATCTGTTTAAGGGTTTATATTAACAGACTTGGAAACCAGCTCCCTTAATCTGCAACCAATCATATGGACCAAGCTTCAGAAGAGAAAACAATAAACACTGACACACTGTAGCTTCAAAAGATTTATTTTCAGTCCTTGAAGTAGACTGGTGCTGCTTTTGCTCAGAATTTTTATCTCTGTTACAGTTTTGGTTTTCACACAAACAGTAGTGAGAATGTTTTTGTTGGTTTTTTTAATTATTTAAAAGTGCAGCCTTTGGCAGGAACAATCAGCCTAGTAGAGTTAATCATCTGTATTGCCTTTAAAAAAATGTACTTACTAAACCATGATTTTAAAAAATTTAAAAGCTGTCAAGAACATTTAAGAAAAGAGTAGGGAAAGGGCAAAGAGCAAACACCTGGATTTCAGAAACTGTGTATGGGACAAGAATCACCACAGTGCCCAGAGTGTGGATAGCACAGTCCCAGCTCATATTCCATACTTACAGCCCTTCTTATTTTGCAGATTTGAGGGCTTATCCATCAGGGAAATGGATAGTCCCAGGGAACCAGGCTGAAACATATACAGGGAGGTCTGCAAAAATCAGAGGGACAGAGCAGCTGCCTGAGGACAGATCCTCATCTGCAACTGGTCTGGCCAGGCTCAGTTTGGTCATTCAGCTTCCTTTCACCTGGAGGTTTCACCTGCCCCAGGCATCCTGTGGGGCTGCAAAGGCATCACAGCTTGTTTCTGGACTCTGTGGACAAGACAGACAATCACCTGTCCAGAGGTTACACTCCTGGTCAGACCCAAGCCACAATTTATCAGGAATGGGATCCCCAAGGTGGCTTTAACCATTCTCACTTGCAGTGGCTGGTGTTGGACCCTGAGATCTGCCTGCAGGACGAGCCCCCAGAACAGACAGAAGCTGTCCTTGCAGGCAGCTGTGCCCACTCCAACAGGCTGTGCAGGCAGATCTCTGTGTACAAGCACATTCCCACATTCCTCTTACGATCAGACAGACCTGGGAGCCTGATTTGCATTTTGAGGGGGGGTCAGGAGGGGAAGAACTAAGTCCAAAGTAGGAACAGGAGGATGGAGAAGAGAAGGCACTTATTTCTTTGCACCCATGAAGCCGCTCTCAGGGGCTTTGTCCATGTCTGGCAGCAAGGACCATTAGGAACCTGTCCTGACAAGCACAGCTCTGAATCCATACACTGGGAACAAAGTAGCTCCTCGTCTAAGAAACGCAGGAAGGACAGAGGAAAGAGTAAAATCACAGGGTATTTTTTGTTCTTTTTGGTTTCACACTTGGTGCTATAGCTTCTCTCTAACAGGTCAAGTTGGCTAAGGGATGCAGGAAAAAGACACGAGCTGGGGGTCTCCAGCTTCCCTTGCTGTTCCTCTAAGGCAGGTTAGTTGAAAACTAGGACTGTGCACAGTAAAGAGTAACAAAGCACAGGTAACCTCTGTTACAGACCAGCAAAGCAAACAGTGCCCATTTTACAGCCTATCCTCTTCAAGGGAGGCTGGCTATGTCTCTCTCTGGAGGTGGACCAGAAGGTTTTGGGTTGCTTTCATTGGCTTTTCCTTCAAACATCATGACCCTGCAAAACACAACAGATATCGCTCATTTAGAAAAAAGCAAATGCATATTTATCCATCATTGGGGGTGGCATTCTCTGCTGAAAAAGAGCATCTGGCTCCCCTACAAAGAGCACGCGATAATTAACAAAGCAAGGAAAGCCAATAGAGGGCAGTGCTGCCAGGCTGGCTTTTCCAGCAGCTACCAGGAGTGGGTTCCCAAAGTCTCTGCCGGTTTTCCTCTCAGAGCCCAGAGGATTAGCACATTTTATTTAGACAGCCACTTCCGAAATCCCCTGGGCACACACTGCATGCCAAGTGCTCCTGACGCGTAAAAGCAAATACCACTCCTGGCCCACCTTGCACATAACCACACAGCAGAACATTCAGAAGCCAACACCAAGCAAGCAACAGCAATTACAGCCAAGGGAGAGAGCAAAAACAAGGAGCAAGGCACTGGCTGTAGGAATCTCAAGCATTTTGCAACCACTAGCGCTGTCTTCCTCCCTGAGGACTGCAGCTACGCTGGGAATGCCAGCTGCCTCGATGGATCAAAGGGCTGTACTGCTCTTAGGACGAGTTTTACATTTCTGCTCCTGCTCTACAGGGTCCAACAGACAATGGGGTGTCTGTTAGCAAGAGAAGGGACCTGTTTGTGAAAGCTGCTGCAGATGGGAGGAGGGATGGAAGATATGGGACAGGCTGCAGGCTCAGTCTGGTTCTGTGGAGAAAAAGGAGGAGCAGGGATGTCAGAAGTGTCTCACAACAGAGACACAGCACACAGTGGGGAGAATCTACCAGCAGACATGTCCCAGGCTTAGAGAAACCACGTGAGAGGTGGGTTCAAGATCCTTCCTCCCAACCTGCCTGGAAAGCTGGCTGTGTGTCTAAAGCTGGCTTCAAAAAGGGGGAAGGAGGATGGAGAGGATCAGCTCCTATTCATGGCCGTTTCAGACACAAAAGCAGGGCCAGCCTCCGAGCTGTGAAAGGAAATGCCAGGCTTCAATGAGATGGAGATGGAGCCAAGCAAGTGTTTGGAAGCCATTTGTTAGAGCAGCACTTTCAGAGCCCTGTTGAGAGGGCAGAGGGGGCCGTGGGAGGCTAGTGCTGGCAGTCTGTACCACAGAAAACCTCTCCCAGCACGAGCCAGCTGTTTTGAGCATGTGTCCCATCTCCATCTACTGCCCATCCCTCCAAGATCAGGCAGGGATGGAGCATCCTGTGAGAAACAGGAGCCAGCACTACTGGTGCTGGCAGGACCATCATTCACTCAAGTCCTGCCACCATCCACAGGGGAAGTCTGTGTCCCCAAAGCCAGCAGGATCCTCAGGGAAGAGACAGGAAGAAGTCCTGCAGTGCTGAATGCCTGCACACCCTCGGGAAAGGAGGGGGATGGCTCCCTTGGAGCACGTGGGAGGAAGCCTGTGCTAACACACAGCAGGCAGCTCTGCTGGGAGCACTGGCCACTGCTCAGCCTTGACACGGGCTGATACACCCTCCCATGGCACCCTGCCGACTCCCCTGCACAAGGATCCTCATCCCCCTCCATGAACACTGAGTGTGCACAGCTCCAGCTCCCCCAGACAGAACAGCTCGTGCTTCCCAGCTTCCCAACAGAGCAGAGAGCTGCTGCTCTCACCGGGACACTCACAGTTTGAGCACAGCAGAGCGCTTCCCAAGCATCACGTTGACAAAGTCCTGGTAGGAGATGGTGTCGCTGACCCCTCCAGTCACCTCAGAGATCATCTTCTTCAGTTCTAGGTGGGTCTTTGGAGCCCCCAGCTTCTCCATCATCCTTTTGACAGACATCAAATCTACAAGAGCAAGGCAATTGCTGCTGTCAAGGGGTGACCCCACTGAGCACAAGCCAACCCTACAGACAGAGCCATGAGTTCCCACCTGAGACCACCTCACCCGTGGACTCTGTGGCTGACAGCATTAAGCTGTTGCCAAAAGCCACGAGAAGCCTTCCAGTACAGCTCGCTGCCACTCTGCCCAGTACAGAGCATCACTTCCCAGTTGTGCAGCTCAAGATAAAAGCACCACACACTCAGAGAAGGAGGACAACTCTCCAAGTGCTCCAGAGACACGTGGGGAAAGTGCTCTCTAGCTCAGATTGTGGTGCCAAGAGTCACAAGGATGGGGAGGAGGGAAGCAACACCGGGATTAAAGCTGGAGACAAACAAGCTGTGGGGAGCAGACGCCCCTGCCCATCGCCACAGGCCATTTCCTCCCATTGCACTACTGCCTGCTGAGACCTGTGGGCCCCTTCCCTCCCGGAAGCCCTGAGTCAGACCTCTTCCAGCTCCCCACAGGCTGGAAGACTCGTGGAGGAGGGGAACAGGGCAGCCGCCTTCTGGAAGGGCACAGTGCACAAGTGATTACACTTCAGTGTCAGCTCCAGGCCTGCAGGAGGCTGGAACTTTACGTAACTGGTGCTTTCTGGACCCAAAGCAGGACTGCTCAGCTGAGCCAGACTCACACCCAAGTCTTTTGTTTCCCTTTGCTCCCCTCCTCGCAAAGCAAAGAGCTTCTCTGCACCAGAAGTGCTCAGGGATTTATACAGCTCCTGCCTCAAGCCAAGCAAGCCCTAGGATTGTCCAAGTCCTTCAGCTTCCCAGCCCTGAATTCCCAGCTTTGCAGCAGAGGATTGAGAAGAAGGCCTCCGTGGAGAAAAAAGAAGAAAAAGAAGCATTTAGAGCAGAAAGAAGTGGAGGAGATAAACAGAACTTCAGGAGAACAGCACTGAGAAGGGCTTACATCTTGAAATAGGCAAGGAGAGACTGAAGAAACTGAGAGGCAGGGGCTGGAGAGCCAAGAAAGCCCCTGGCTGGTAATCAGTATCCAAGCAAGGCTGGACATAGGAAAAACCCACAAGTTTTCCTCCTCAACACCATGAATGCAGAGGGAAGCAGCAGATTGAGCAGCAGACAGGCTGTGGCTCTTCCAGCCCAGCATCCCTCAGAATCACTCACCAATCTCGCCTTGGTTGTTCAGGTCGAACTCCATGTATTTCTCTGGAAGAGACAGAATAAATTTAGCAGGACTCTAGAGCAGGGGGGTGTGCAGGGCTTTGGAGCACTGGCTGCTTACAGCACTGAAATGAAGCATTTGGGGATAAGATTGATATACTGCTGAATGCAAAATTCAGAGGGGGAGACCATCTCAAGGCCTGGTTTTAGCACCCTTATCTCAACTCTAGGACTCTTAACTCAACTCTAGAGTTAAGTGCTCTGTAATTGTGGCTGCTTTTCATTTAAGCCGAAGGAAAACACTGGCATGAGAACAAGGTATCAGCTGGCTACGAACAGCGTTAAAAGGTTTCCAGCCAGAAAAACAAAGCTCTGGAGCAGCCTCCCAGAAGGAGTAGCAAGGAAAACAAACCCCTGAGCACTCCCGAGATGAAGCTTGATCGGATTAGGAGGGGGATTAAATGACGCAGTTGCCTGCAATAACGAGGGACAGACTCCACAGTGCTCCCGTGGCTGTGCTCGCTCCCAGAGCAGCACCTGCCAGCAGAGATGCTCAAGGACCACATCAAGAGGGCGAAGCCAAGAACATGCCTGGGCACAGTGATGCTGGAGCGGGTTGTTTGCATTTCCAGACTGCTGTCAAACACTGCTGACTTGAGCAACTCCAGCATTGCCAGAGAGAGGCAGAGCCTGCTCCAAAAGGTCAGGTTAGCTTTGCAGGACGAAATCTCGCATGCTGTAACAGGCAGAGCACTGATTTGAGTTAGAAAATTCAAGAATTCAGTCCTGTGCAGTTTCTGCCCTTTGAAGTGGCACACCTGAAGCCTCCTACACAGCCCCCACCCCTTGCTAGCTGTTCCCCATTTAGACTTTAAGCTCTTCAGGCAAGGATTTGTCTGTCTTATAGACCATACAGCTCCCAGCGCTGCAGGGGCCCCCCATCACCTCAGCTCTAGTAAATGGAAAGAGCAAGATGCCTGCTGGCACCATCCATCCATGCTGAGCTGGAGAAATCACCCTGCAGTGAGCACTCACTCCCCACAAGAGCCTTGGAGGACTCAAATTAACCAAGCTCTTCCAGGCTGCTCCTTTGCCCCAGGAAGGAAAATGGAAAAGACCTTTTGCCTCTGCTCCAGGGACACCAGCAAGCATATGAGCACGAACAGAGAAGTGACAGGCTAATTTAAGGAGCCAAAGGGAAGAGTGGTTATTTCACACATCAGAGTCTTCCCAGGACCTGTGCTTCCAAAGGAAATTGTTGGGTTAACTGGAGTGATGGGCAGGAGGCAAAGGAATGGCTTGGCATGTCTTCACCTGGGTCTCAGCCCGTGGATTGATGCTGCCATGAGCTGACTGAGACAGACCAACAGAAATACCATGTACAAACCAAAGCTGTTCATGCTCCAGGCAGGAGTAAATGTCTCCCTTCAAGCATCAAACAACCAATCCTAGAAGAAATGGGGGCTGTAACACCTGTTTAGGGGCCAGAATGATGCTTGATGTGGGACTGCCTCTCCCCACGCTCTGCCTCACCAGAATGACCTTGGCATTTTAACTACCACCTTCCTTACCAGGATCAAGCACCCCTCCATACTCCTGAGGCACAAACCCTGCTCTGCCATGTCCATGCCCCACACATGTTTTCTTTTCTTCTGAGCTGACACTTAGCCAACAGTGCAGAGAACAGAGGCAGCTTTACATCAGCCTCAGCTCACACATTCATGTTTCCCTCCCACCCCAGCAGAGGGGATATAGTGGGGCAAAAACCATGCATGGTTCCTCCCTCACAAATACATTTGCCCAAACACTGCATGGGAGCTCCATCTTTGCCTCCTCCAGGCTGGGAGGGGGGTGGGGAAGTGGGAAGGACAGCAGAGAAGAAATATTCCCCCCATCATCACACAATGAGCCAATTGTTGGGGGAGCTGGAGGAGGCCTTGGAGAGAGGGACAGGCCACGGAGACAAACTCACGAGGCAGCAGGAAGAGATGCCAAAGGCTCTCGTTACAGGGAATTCTGTGCCTGTGACCTACAGTTGCAATGTTTGAAGAGCCCCAATTGTGATGGGAAAAAAATAATGCGGGGCTGCAGCCAAAAGCCAAAGCTACACAAAAGGCAACACAAAGAGATTGGGGAGCACAGGAGGCTCCTCTGTGCCCAGCAGTGTAAGGGATCACAAAACGCCAGCCAGCTTCTTCCTTGCTGGATTGCAAAGCCAAAATTCAAAGGGAAATAGCAGACACTGTCTGAAATGGAAGCAAGGTCAGGTTTTATTTGGTTAGAGCCAGGCTGAGCACAAGCCTCGAGGCAGCGTGACGCAGGCATGGTTTCTCAACTGCCTTCAGCCACTGCTTGGAAAGAAAGTGGGTACACCAGAAAAACCCTGCCAGATCTTGTCCTGTGACCACTCTGGGGAAAAGCTCCAGAGGACTCCAGGCTTTTGAGCTGTCTCTCTATCACCTGTCCCAGCAAAAGGTCCAAACCTAAGCCCTAGATCTGCTGACCCACTGGAGTCCAGCCAGAACTAAACATATCAGAGCTGTTTGCTCTCAGGTCAAGGGGCTGGGAAAGGACTAAAACTTTTGGAGAGAGGAAGTCCCCAACTCCTCCACAAAGCAGCTGACACTTCTGCTTTGTGGAATGAGGCCCTCCTACTTACTGGAAAAAAAAAAATTCCAGTTATTGCATGGTCCATTGTGCCAGTTAGCTTGCTGGGTAACTAGACAGAAACCATCCTCCTTTGCTGCTCCCCAGGGTTTTGCCCACACAGCAGGTTTTGCAGTAACAGCAGCTGCCAGGCAGGATGTCTGTAGGGTGACATGTCCCTGCTCTGCAAGTGGGAGAAGCACAAAGGCTTGTATGGAAAACACCTCTCCAGAGAGTTTCACCAAGTCCTACAAGCAAGGGGGAAGGCATCCTTCCCAGCTCAGTCACTTGTATTTGGCAGAGAATCTCAGGCTGTTGAGATACAAGTGCTGAGGAAAATAATCTGGTTCAGAGCAGTTAGGCTCAAAGGACAGGGAAACCCTCCAGTTCTCACCTTTGAACACTGCCAACTTCTCCTCCAGGTCTTTTTCATTACTGAACTTTGGGTCACAGAGAAACTCCTAAAACAGAAAACAAAAAAATCCTCAAGGTTAGAGATGGAAAGGAGGAAACACCCTAGAGGGCACCTCCAGAGGCAGCATTAGCCAGAAGACTCACACAATTCCCAGAGTCACAGCTGAGCAACAGCACCAGGAGACTTGAAAATGGGCTGAATCCCTCCACACCTTGTCATTAACATTCCAGTGCAAGGGGAATCCCTTCGATGTCTCAGATTTCCCACTGGACCCCACCTGCCTTTGGAATAACTGCATGAAACCTCCTGTTCTTGCTCACCCAAGGTTTCAGCTCCCCACATTTCTGCTTGAGCACACTTAGCATCTGGATTGGGCACTTATTTCCAGCAAGGGCTCCTGGTCCTTGCAAAAAGCACTCTTATCTCAGATTTCAAACTCTTAGATAAACTCAGAGGGCTTGCAAATAGAGCAGGCAAAGTTTGCAGAATGTCATATGCCCAAGAGAATGGGTATTTTGGGCTTTGGAACTCTCTCATACAAAATACCTATTTTCTCCCTCTACCCTGCTCAGTCTAGAGAGGAAACCTTGGATCACTTCTGGTCATTTGTCCCTAACCCCACCTCAAAAACCTTCAGATACCCAAGAGAACAGACCACAACTTGCACAGCCAGCTCTTCTACTGTGCCCTGCCAGCAACACTCCCCACAGCTGTGAGCAGCAGGGTCTTGCTCCTGTCCCTGCCCTCCCACACCGCCCAGCTCCAACCCAGCACAGCTTAATGACTCGATCTGTGTTCAGCAACAACACCACATTCTTCAGTGTAGAAATCATTAACATCTGCACAGCTTATGCATGGCCTGTCCAGGACAAATCCCTCGAGGTGTTAGTGGATGGAAGGCTGAGGCTGTTCCATACTCTGGGAATGTGTTCCTCACCACTGCTCCCCATGCTCTTGGGGAAGGCAGGAGTGGGTCACCAAGAGCATCGTGTGCTGATCACTGCTGGTCATCCTAATCCTGCTCCTGTGCTCTGAGTCCCACGCACCTGGAGCTGCTCCCTCCTTCTTCACTGGGACAGGGGAGCTTGGACTGCTCAGGGAGTCCTCAAACCTTCACTGCCAGTTAACCACTGCTATGGCAAGTCTCTTACCCGCAGCTGAACTAGGGTTTTGTAGGAAGCCCACTAGGACAGAAGTGACTGCCACCCCTCCTCCCACCCCAGAAACTCCAGACGAGACACCAGAGACCACGGCCACAAACCAGTGTGACACTGGCTTCCCTCATCACCATGGTCACCAACTCAAACTGAAAGCTGTGGTGAAAAGTAACATTCCCAGTTCCTTCTTTTGCTCTCCTCTGCCAACTCAGTTTCATTTAGCTCAGTTATTTCTACCCAGGGGTATCATCTACCAGCCCAAAACAAAGGGCCCAATTCAGCTTCGAGACCTGGGCTCAGGCAGCAGCAGGAGTCACCAGAGACCAGAGTAGTGTTACCTGCTGCCATCACCACTGAATAGCCTCTGGAGAAGGCAAACATGACCAAAAACCAAAACAGGACAAAAACACCTCCTGGCCACCAGGTCACAGCTTCATTCCTGCCCTGCAGGAGCAGCAAGCAGCTTCCACTTCCCAGCAGGACACGGGATGTGAGGGCAGAGCACAGCATCTCTCTGGGAGCAAGAAGCAGCACAGGAATGGTGAAGACTGAAGGGAATCCATCAATGCATGATGACTGAGGGACACATGCCCAGGAGCCCTCCAGCCCCTGGCACTATGATACAGGAGCAGCACAGGTGACACTGCACACAGGATTGGGACTCCGTTCCCTTGTGTTTTAACTGGAAGGGGGCTGGAGAGCCCACCAGCACCACAGCTCTGCTGCAGGTGCAAGGAAGCAACAAGGGGCTGTATCTGAAAGGCATTCCACTCTCCACATTGTGTGTGAGCTGGGCTGTGACTGCGATAAGGAAAACACTCACAATGGCACACAGGAATTCAGTCCCCGGGGCCTGTGACTCAAACTCAGAGTGGCTGAAGTTCCTCCTGGAGCCCTTTGCTAAAGTTCCCATTTTAAGGGGCATGTTCTATTAATAAGAACTGCTTTAAAAGCCTCTCCCCCACTCTTGCCCTGAACAGCCTTTCTTGAGCTGTTGAGAGACTTTTCTAAGCCAATAAACTCAGCCAGACAAGTCCCAGCTACCTGCAAGACAACCTGAACAAAGCCGGATCCATCCCTGCTCCCCAAAAAGGTGACTCCAACTGGCAGGCCAAGCTCTCACTGGGATGTTTAAGTGCTGAATGACAGCCACCCTGCCTGTAGGGGCTGGGAAGGGCTGAGGGATGCTCGTGCCTGCCCTGGATGGGAGAAGCAGGCACCTGCTCTCTAACAGGCTGAATTTCTTCCCTGCAGCCCAGCGCATTAGAGGGTAAAACAAGGTTGAAACTAATCTGTGCTGGATTAGACCTGCCACCTTGATGCACGAGGCTGGACAATGTGATTGCTTTGCCCGAAAAGAGGGGAACAACCAAGAGAGGAGCCCAGAAGAACCTTTCAGGCTGAAAGAGAGAAGTCAGCACTAGGACTCAGCTATCCTTCAGGAGCACATGTGCTCAGTGTACTGCCTGCCAGACTCGTATTGTATCCAGAGCTCTGGGGTAGAAACCAGCCAGGAAAACAGGGCTGGAGGGAGCTAAGTGTTAGGATGAGACAATGAGATTAAGCCTGATAGGAATTTGGCCTGATAAGTTTTATTAGGAGCACTTGACTGTTTTACAGCCTTAGGGCTCTTCAGTGCTGGGGAAACCCTCTCCCTGGCTCCAGCCACAGTATCAGCCCAAGTTTCTGTATCAGCTCTTTGTCAGGGAGGTGTGAGGCTGTTTGCTGCACTCCCCCATTGCCACGTAGAGCTGGCAAAGCACAGCAGCGTGGGGGTTGCTGCCCAGAGCACGATGGCTTCTGAGAATCCATGGGCATCTGCCACCCGTGCTATCTGCAGCTTGGTTTTGAGCAAAAAAAAAAAGATGCAAACAAGCAGCTCTGTCAGTGGGAAGTCACGCAGCTTGTTTCATTTTTGTCCTCCAAACCTCAGCCAAAGAAAAGGCCAGAGGTGATGTCAGCTTAGGGGAGAGATAGGAACCTGTCCCCTGCGTGGGAACAGCCCCGAGCCCTGGGACACAGCAGTGGCACACCAGCAGCATCCCAGGAAGCACAGTGTCCCAGACTCAGTTCTACAGTTCCTACCAGCTTAAAGGATCATGTATCCACCTGTGTGATGCTAAAGGCTCTGGAAAAGCAGAAACTGCAGCAGTAGGTACAACACAGTCCCTTCATCCTCAGCCTAAGGGCCAACACCGCCTTGGCTAGGGAAGATATGTTAGACCCAGCTACACACCTTGGTGCAGGGTGTGCTGTGTCTGCCTTCCAGCAGCAGGTTATAAAGGCTCCTTTTTAATGAAGTGCTCTTATTCCACACCTTATGCCGTGACACCTCTTTTTCCACTCTTATTCCACAGCACATCCTAATTTCTAGTTAATTGAGTAATTTCTAATGACTTAATTCCCTCTCCAGTGACCTAAACTTCACCTCTCCTGTCTCACTGCTGGAGCATGCTGTCTGGTGGAGCATATTGCCACTTTTCATAGCTTAGCCAGTGTGAGGGCAAGGTGAACCCATCTCCTCCAGGCTCTCATCTTGTACAGTGATTTGATTTCTGCACTTGTAACACCAAGGTGCCACTGACTAAAGGAGCACCTAGAAGAGCGAGAAATCCCAACACTGTTTGCTTCAAGGTTAAAACCTTCTTTTCACCCTCAGAACTGCTCTTAGCTGGGAGAGATGCCAACAGAACTGCCCCCACAACCATGCCAAGCAAGGGACAGGGTAAGCCTGAAGCTCAGGGGAGAGGACCTTGCCTGACCCTGGCATGAAGGGCACGAAGCCCAGTGCACTTTGCACTAATCCAGGAGGTGCTATTCCCCCTGCCCAAGGCTTGTGGGACGTCCAACCATCCTGGGCAACCCATTCACCCGCTGTAATGAAAAGCTAGGAAGGCTGGAGTCAGCTCTGAGCAGCAGAAACTTCACATTCCGGGAAGAAAAAGTTGAAGCACTCGATACAGCACAGGGGAGGTTGAAGTCCTCCAGGAGAACAATAGCTCCCATTCCTGCTGGAGCACGTTCCCAAAGGGAATTTCATAGCAGCCAGCCCACGGGTGCCCACCAGCCCGCTCGGACCCACCAATGTGCGATGCACGGGGAGGAAAGAGCCGCCTCAGAGGGCAACACCAGGAGCGGAGGGGATGGAGAGCGATCCCCATAGAAACCCCGCTTCCTCCTCCGGCCGGATCCCCTCTCCAAAGGGGTTTGGGCAGAGGGGTGGGCAGCTCCTCCTGCACACACTTCCCCCCACCCCCCCACCCCTCCTCCTCCTCTTGCCCCGCCCGTCTCCACCGCAGCCCCCTCCCCAATCCCCGTGGGGGTCCGGTCGGGAGGCGGCCCCAGCCCCACCTTGTTGATCTCCTCCAGCCGCCCGTCCTGCGGGGCCCTCCGCAGCCCCCCGCCGCTCGGCCGGCGCGGAGCCGCCATCGCACCGAGCCTCCCCGAGCCCGCCACCGCCTTAAATAGGGGCGGGAAGGGCCGGGAAGGGCCGGGCCGAGCCCTCCGCCCCCCGCCCTTAACCCATTCGCCGCCCGGCGCCGGCGGCGGGAGAGTGGCGGAGCTCGCATGGCCCGGCATCGGGAGGGCAGCGTGGTACCCGCTCGAGGTGCCCGACCACGGGGGGTGGCACGGCCGCCTCTGGGCTTCCCGCAGGAGGGGAGGGATCGGTTCGTTCTGCCCGCACCGGGACACCGGGGATCGCTCCGGAGCCGCCCCGGGTTCGGCATCGCCCCGCCGGTACCGGCGGCAGAGGGACAGGGCCGGGATGGTACGGCCGCTTCCAGGCGCTGGATAAACCCTGGAGCTCGAGCAGCGCGAAAAGGGATGGCCCGAGGGACAGTCACGGCCGAGGGGATGCGTGTCCCGGCCACGAGTGTCCGGCCATCTGTGTCCCGGCCATGCGTATCCCGGCCAGTGTCGCACGCCCCCGCGGTGACAGCCTGACACCTTATGTTAGAATCATGCACTAACGTGGAGTTAGTGGGAATTTTTAGACATTTTCCCCCTCATCACCCCCAAATGCAGTCCGCATTTCAACCCCTGCTCTTTAAAAGCAGCAAACTCGGGTACAGTGTGCTCTCCTGCTGCCACACACCCTGGATGGACAGCTGTGTGTTATATTAAGATTTTTTTAATGAATACAGCTCTAGGCAGGTGGCACCAGCTGAAAACACAGAGTTCCAGGGAAGGCAGAAGGCAGCGTGAACCACATCTTCAGCAGCAGGCACACAGCAGAGGCTTGACATTTCTGTAAGAGCAGCAAATTTGTGTGTTCACTGGAGATGTATAATTGTCCTCCCAGAGAGACAGTAAGTGGCCGTAGCTCCCTGCCTCTGGCCAAGCCGGATCACGCTGTGCTCTCACTGTTTCATGGTTTTGCTTTCCCAGAGCTGTCCTTGGACAGCAGCAGGGGAGCCCCTGCCATCACACCCCCACAGAACTGCAGCTGTGGTACCCCACTCCTCTGGAAGCTTTTGTGCAGAATTAGGAGGACAATGGCTTTGTTCTCAGTAGGAAAATCCTCTGTTCCTTCCAGACCACTGGACTCACCAGAGATCTTGCTGGGGGAGTTCAACATCGATGGCAGCAATTTTACATAAATTACACAAGACTTCAGCAAACTTGATTTGCAGCACCGTGAGCAGAGAAACATAGGTAAAACCAGTTTAAAAATGAAGCAAGCTCCAGCCTGGGGACTCGTTTCTGCTCTTATGGGAATGACTTCAGCTACCTGGAGTCACGGCACAGCCAGCACAAGGTGGGCTGAGCCAGGACCTGGCTTGTCCTGCAGCCCAGCCCACACGGGAACACAGGGGAACAGAAATGCCTTTCCTTTAAAGGCAATACAGCCACTGACCTCTGCCACCCTGTGGGAGGGACACAGGAAGGAGCGGGTGTCCAGCTGCTCCCCATCCAGCCCGCACTGGCTGCAGAGCCTGCTGCCAACCAGGCAGCTCCTCTCCACTGGGGCACAGGTGCTAATGTGGGGCTGGGAATGCTGCTGCTCTGACACCTCCCTTGCCTGCATCTCTGTCACCCAGCCCCTGGGACTGGTATAACCATGCCTAGTGACATTCAGTGAGCCAAACAGAACTGGCTGTAGCCTCATGTTACCCTGGAATGGGGGAACAGCAAGACCTGAGCTCCTCTCATACTGAAGCAGGCTGAAGATGTCCCACCTGCCTTCCAGGAGCTGGGTGAGGATCCATCTTTGCCTCTGCTTTGTTTCTGCTCATTAATTTAGCCCTCCCTGCTGTGAACTCCCTTCCCTTGGGAAGCAGGCAAGCTGTGTGCCCTCCAGCGAGCAGCTCTCTGCCTGGCTTCACCAGGATTCCTCTCTGCACCTCTGTGACCACAGCCCATGAGCATGACACTGCAGGGTGCTGTGCAGCAGGACCAGCTGCCAGCACGTGTGTAAGAGCCTCTCATCTCCTGGGGCAGGAGGGAGTGCTGGGCTGTACAGCTTGGGTACATCACATACTTGGGAAGCTGTCCCTGCCCAGTGCGCCGTGCTGTGATGGGAAAGGAGTGGAGGAGGAGATCTGAGAGGATTCTTTGTTCGCTCTGCAGTGGGAGATCAATCCTGGAATGGCTCCATATCCTGCACAGAAACATCAGTGGTCCCTGATAGGTGGGTGTCCCCCCATCCCGAGGACAGAGATGGTGGCTGGAATCATGCTGCAGAGTGCTTGGGATGCAGAGCCTGAATGGGTGTGGAAAAGGGCCTGGGGTGTGATACCGTAGGGAGAGCAGTGTGAGGAGTGGTGGAAGAGATTGATGCTGAGTGCAGAGTGTCCTTCCCTCTGCCATTCCCTGTGCAGGGTGGGCACAGAGGGCACATGGCAGCAGCCAGCGACCTGTCACTGCGAGCAGCTCTCAGGGAGACTCCGCAAAATGTCCTCCAAGTTCTGCTTGTCGGCCCGGATCTCAGCCAAGTCGCTCTCAAAGGCTTGGATCTTCTCCTGCTGCCGTGCTGCCTCCTGCTGCAGCCGTCTGAGCTGGCCAGCCAGGGGTCCTGGCGTGGCCAGGCGCAGCCACAGCTGCTCCAGCTGCAGCCTCCCAGCGCTCAGCGCTGCATCCACATCCATGTCCTGCTCCAGGTTACCTGGGCAAGGGGGGAGAGGGCATGGATGAGAGCAGAGAGCTGGACAGAAGATGTTCTGGATGTACTCCATGGCACCAGGCAAATTATAGGGAGTGGGTGCAGCAGGGCATGGAGGCTTTGCAGCTTCTCACTGATCACAGATAAGCAAAGAGAACTGTGGCTCCAGGCAGGGCCTGGCCACTTCTCTCTCTCTTACAAATGGGTCATGGTTTCCACCCTTTTGCAAAATTTCTTGGATGCAAGAGTCCTGGAATGCTCAGAAATATATCCAGGTGATAAAAACAGGCAAAGCTGGAGCAAGACCAACCAGCAACAAGGAGCAAACCCAGTCTAGCACAGCCCTCAGTTCCAAAGGGACTTTGCCAGCCTTGCTCCCCCTGAGGATCCCAAGGGAGATCAGTGTACCCAGAGCAGACATGAGCACACATATTCAGCAAGACCCAATTCGTTCTTCATTAGGGTTTTCCTCAAAACATGAGCCTTAGAGAAGCTTTGCTGGGACCATGGATGATCTCAGCTAAAGAGCACCCAGCTCAGCCTGGATGGCCATCAAATAGGAGAACCAGTGAGCAGGAGAGCCCTGGCCCCTGAGAGCCCAGCCCTTTCCCTGGAACCTGCACCCCATTTCCCCCCAGGTCTCACCTAGGCTGTTCAGCAGATTGTTCAGGGTCTCGATGTCTGACATCAGTGAGCCCCGGGCTTCCTGGAGACTTTTTGCCATTTCACTCACCTCTGACTCCACCTTCCAACAGAGACAGACACCCAGATCAGGGACACCATTGACCCTTGGCTGGATGGCAGAGGAGATCTCAGGAACACCCTCAAGGCATTGTCCTTAAAGTGGAACTCCCAAGCCGGGTTGTTCCCTATGCTTTGGGCTGTGGGCAAAGCTGGTTCCATACTCTGGAGGATACAGCCTGCCCAAGGGGACCCAACCGACCTGCCGTGCTTCCTCCAGGTCTCCCCTGAGCTTCTCAGCCACGTGCTCCTGCTGGGAGAGCTCCCACTGGGTCTCGTTGGCACGCATGGCGAGCTGGCTGGCGTGTTTGAGAGCCTGTTTGCTCTCCTGCAGCACAGCCCGTGCCCTCTGCAAAGGGACAGAGATGGGAACAGTCACCTGGGGACACGCAGCCCTGCCTGCAGCAGCCTGGGCTCTGTAGGTGATGGCTGCCAGCCTGGCCAGCCCCAGCAGCTCCACCTCATATCACTCAGCTCACACCTTGGCACTCTCCTCAGAGACTTGCTCAGCCTCCCCAGCTGTCCTCTGGGCTGTGGTGGAGATGGACAGGGAGTTTCCCAGTGTCTTCTCTGCCTGTTTAATCTTCCTCTGAGCATCCACCATCACTCTGTCCCGCACAGTGGCCATCCTCCTCCTCAGGGCAGCCTGACCCTTCCGATGGCCCAGCACCTTCTTCATGCCTATGGGAGCAATCTGGCCATCACCAAACTGTCCACTTCCCACCTTGTCGCCTGGTGAGAGCCAGGTTGTGGTTGTAGATGCTCTGACTGGTGCCTTTTACCTTCCAAGCTGGCCAGCAGGGACTCAGCATCAGAGAGAACAGCTTTTCCTCTGGAGACAGCCGTGGTGGCCATGGCATGGGCAGAGCCAGCCTGGTCCTGCAGCTGGGAGAGGAGAGGAGGAATGAGGTTGGGGAGTGGGTGAAGAGCTGCACCCAGGGGAAGGTGGTATTCAGCCTGCTCCCACTTGGCAGGTGAACTCCTAGGGACATCTGGGAGCCCAAGGGAAGATGTCTCCCAAAACATTCTGTCCCAGCTCCCTGGCTGCAGGCACGGTCCCTCCAGTGGCTGGAGGAGCAGGGATGGGGCTCCCCATTCGCATGAGCAGCAATTACCTGCTTGAAGCCACGAGTCCTTTGCAGCTCCAGGTGCAATCCAGCTGCCAGTGTGCGGGATGCCTCCACAGCTTGCTGAGCCAATGGCTCCTGGGCTGCTGCTGCCTGCTCCAGCACTGCCAGGTCCTGTTCCAGGTCTCCAGCCTGTACTGGCAGCACCTTCTGCAGGATCAAGAGTGCCAAAAGCTCCATGAGATCATCTCCCAGCTCAGGAGGCAGCACTGGTAAAGCAGGAGGTAGGGATGCCAGCAGGAGCTGTAGCTTGGGTGCTGCTCACCTTCCCCAGAGTAGCCACCTCCAAAAGTCTCTCAGCCAGGTCAGCATGTGCCTGCTCCACGGCTGTCAAAGCTCTCCTGGCCTCCACTGCCACCTCTGCCATGCCAGCACTCAGCTCCTCCTGTGCCTGCTGGATTTCCTCATACCTACATGGACAGGACCCTGCTGTCAGCCAGGGCCCTCTGGTTCCTTGAAAGGATGAAAGGACAGCTGACACCGGACATGGATATAAGCAGAAAATTCTGCAGGCTTTTCCTGAAAGCCCCCAGCAAGCAGCACCCTGTCCCTCTGCTGTACAGCACCCCAGTGCAATGAGTATGAAGTGCTCAGCACGTGCCTGTTGGGCAGATGCCAAATCACCATGACCGAGTCCTGTAACAGAGACCTGGCCAGAGGAAAGGGGCCCTGGTGCCCTGCCAGCCCTCCTTGCTGCCAGCCCCTCACCCAGCCTCCAGCTCCCCCTGAGTGTCCTGTGTCGTGTTCCCCTCCAGCAGGTTCTGCAGGAGCTCGGAGCTGGCGTTGGAGGCACGCAATGCTCTCCTGACCACTGCCTCCACCTGTGCCATGGAGTCCTTGTGGCTGCAGGGACAAGGACACCCAGAGAGAGGATATCAGGATTGGCCTCCTGGCAAAGGAGTGGGCCCCCTGCACCCCCAGCTGAGCTGATAGTTTCCTCTGCCTTTTCAAATCTTACCTCTTAGACAGAGCCTGAGCCTCCAGTGCCAGGTGGCTCCAGTTTGTGAGCTGCTGTGGGATTTCCTGGGGAATCTCCTTGGAATTCAAATAGCAGCACTGAGACCCTGGCAGGGAGCAGCTGGACCCTGCCAGCCCAGCACCACCAAGAACCTCCCAAAGGGCTACAGCAAGGAAAGTATCTCCTGCCTCAGCTGCAAGGAGGGCTGTACCCACATGCACCCCAGGCTTTCCCACTCAC
>VZSR01000598.1:4516482-4532034 GCA_013398615.1 Brachypodius melanocephalos
GGACAGAGCCACCGAGCTGTGACCCTCTGCCGGCCACCCGATGGGCAGCACAGCCTGAATTATCCCAACAGCATCCTGGGCATCCACCACAGCTAAAAATTGGCAAATCACCACCCAGCTGCCCTTAACCTGCTCCTCCTTGGTGCAGCCCAAACTCTGTCCAGATCCAAGCTGGCTCTTGCCCCAGTGCAGTGCCCACCCCAGGGCGAAAAGCAGTTCCAAATCCAGGCTTTATCCAGCAGCTGTGGGGGAGAGTTAGATCCACAGCACTGAAAACATCCCCAGGGCAGTGGTGCTTTAGGGATGGAGAGTTGGAAAAGGTCAAGGCCAATCCCTTCCCAGGGAGCTGCATGCCAGGACCCGGCATCGCTTCCATCTTTGCTGGGATGAAGACAAAGAGAGGCCACCAATCCCTGGGGTGTCGGACGAGCTCTGAAAGAGCTTGAAAGAATTAGTAGAAAGGAAAAGAGAGAACACCAAAGTGAACATCAGACCCACTTAATTGCCAGAGATGAAGGACCAGCTCAAAGCCCGGATTGCTCCATAACAGCACCACTCCTGACAGCACAAAACAATTAGCTGCAAGGTTTTGGCTTTATTTGAAAAGATAATGAGTTGGGAATGTTAGAGGGGTTATTCCGGGACTAGGAAAACAAGCCTTTAATTGGGCCCATATGAATACTGTCGCGTATGTGCTGCGACTTTGCTGCGGGGGAGCCGAGGCAGCCGGCTACCAGCGCTGGGAAAAGCAGCTGCATCCCATCAGGGATGCGGGAAGCGCCCGGCAGAGAGCCTGGAGAGGGAGACAGACCCACTCCCAGCCCACCCGGAGGTGATGAGGGCCGAGAAGGGGCTGCAGCTGGGCTGTCCCACCCTCGCCTTGTGCCTCTCCCGTCCCTCTGGGCTGGTGACAGCGGGGGTGCCTCTGTCCTGCACCCCGTGCAGGGGGAACGCCTGGCAGGCGCCGGTTCCCAGACAGCGCGGTCCCGAGGGGGTGTCTACAAAAACAGCGAGGTCAGGGCCATCACCTCCCGGGACAGTTTCCTCTGGGAGAGGAAGGGAACGCAGCGCTGTGTCAATAAACTGCCCCTGCCCCGAATGGCCCTGCGAGAGGGGAGGGACAGCCACGATGGGGGAGCCCCATTTTGGTGCCTCCAGCTGGGGTGGAGGAGATTCACTTTTCTGAAGAATTTTCATGAGAGAGCGCATGCTTTCTCCAGACAGGCTTTTTAATCAGCCAAGTCCTCCTTAGGGGAAAAAAAAATTATATATATATACAGAAAATAACCCAGGCTGGTTGTCTCCTCTTTTCTGCTCAGGTCTGACATGTCCCAAAGTCAGACATGCTGCAGGACAGTGATGCTGGGAAGGGTGCACGGGCAGCACCGGACCCCTGGGTGCTCTCCCAGCTGTGCTGTCACCTGAACAAAGAGTGCACCTGCCTCCCCCTGAGCCCAAACTGCAGTTTGTACTGCTCTGAGGCTCCAAGAAGAGAATTCTGGAGAGGAAGAAAGGAGCGGTTTGGGACAGTCATGTCACCTACATGTCCTGTCATCTCTAGTCCCTGCCAAACCTCAGCCCGAGGCTCTCATCCCACAGGAAAATCAGAGTCAGAGTCACAGACACAGATAGTGCCTGATCTAGCCACTCCAAAATGAGCCACTGGCATTCACATTGCTTCCTGACGAGCCCTGGTATCTGTTGCCTTTGCAAGCCACGGATATTTTGGGTTCCTTCCTGACATCTGACAGGGCAAATGCAAGAGCTGTGGACACTTGGGATGATCGACCAGCTGCAAGCCCAGTGCACTATAACAGCATGGCTGGAACCTCCTGGGAAGGAGAGATTTGAGGGAGCATAATCTAATTAACGCCAATCAACAACAATGCAGGTAAACACGGGTCTTGTCCAAGTCATCCCATGTCTTATTTAATAAGCTCCCCAGGTAACCACGCTGGAGAACATACAAGAGGCATAACTGAGCAAGACAGGCAGGCTGCGGGGACACACTACATGGGTTGAAACACCAAATTACTCAGTGGAGCTAAGGAGCAAGGGCTCATCCCAGGCTGCGTTCCAAGGGACTGCAGGGGCCAGCAGGGCTTTTCCTTTTTAACCCAAGTGAAAGCATTAAGGCAGCAATAAAAACGTCTGTGGCTGGGACAAGAACAGGGCCTGGCAACTAAGGGAAAGGTCAGACAATGATGTGCCAAGCACCAAGACGGTGCTTTTTAGCATGGCAAGATAGAGGAGCCATGCAGGAAGAAGGGTACAACTGCAGAGGATGCTCCAGCTCACAAAGGGCTATAGGGACAGGCTGGGAGATGAGCTCGGTGCGATGCTTTAGCCTTGGCTGTGTTAATAGAGACAGACACAGCAGGGCAGTCACAGGGACTGGACTCCACAAGAAACTCGAGTGTGGGGTCCAAGAAAGACCACAGAGGAGCCAGGGAAGAGCTGGAAGAAGGACAGAGAATGGGAAGGAAGCCCACACATGTCGCTGTGCCAAGCTGGGGCTGGTGGCCACAAAGTTGCCCAGCGGCAGCTGGCTCAGGCACACAGGCTGCATTCGGGTGGTCTGTGCCCCGGGACACCCACCAACAGATTCGGGACAATCTGACAGCCTGCTTTAGGTGGGCAACAGGCTGGCAAATCTCCTCTGTCAGGGCTGGCAGGAGCAGTGAGTGAGGATGGCAGACTCCTCCGGCACCTCCCCATGCCCGGCAGGGAGCCCAGCCCCAGCCTGGGGACAGGACCAGATGTCCGCCCGCTCGCAGGGGGCTGGGAAAGCAGCGACCTCCAGCCAGCCGGGAGCTCCGGCGTCACTGCCGGGGCAGGCACGGACCCTCCACCGCCACCCCGACCAGGCTGGGTCCCACCAGCACGGCTCAGTGCCACACCGACACTCAGCTGTCCCCTCGCCACGCTCGGCTGTCCCCTCACCAGCTCCAGCCGCAGCCCCTCCACTACCCGCCTTCGGCATGCAGATGGCAGGAGACTGCAGAGAATGAAGATTTTACAGCGCTGGCCAACAGCCAGGAGAGTTTAGATGGCAGGAAAATGTTATAAAACCTTTTTAAAATGCCAGGCATGCCCCTTGGGTTTAAGTACTCTCCGAGTGGGCGGCTAGCACGGTATTTAAAACACAGAGGGTCGGATGCCAGCTGGGGAAGCCCACTGGGGTTGCACGGTGTGTCTGGAGCTCGGCATCCTGAGACATACCAGGCACCCTGAGCAACGCACGGGGGTGAAACAGGAGGTGCTTGGCACCCATGGGAGTCACCCACCCCGGGCAAGGCTCTCCCAGGGTAGGAACCATCTGCCTCCTGCTTCCATAATCAGTAAAAAGCAGCCTGGGGTGAAGGGAAGAGCAGGCATGGCTGGCTGGGAAGCAGCACAGACGGGCACAGCTTCTGGCATCCTGGGGCTCGGCTGATGGAGAGGGCAGACCCTCCCCGAGTCCTTTCAGTGCTTTGCAGAGGGCAGCTCCCTCCATACACCCCCTGAAAAGCCCTGAGGAGGTCCTGTCCTTAATCCAGCACTGGCAGCAAGAGCTGCAGGGTGCAGGAACATCCATCCCCCATCTCTGCACCCCGATCTCAATGCACCCGCAGCCGCTGCCCTCCACCGCCACGGCCGGGGCTCCTGCCGGCACTTACCCAGGTGCAGGGTGATGTTGACGGAGTTGGGGTACTGGATGCCGAAGGCCATGGACTGGCTCTGCCACCAGGTGCTCTCCTCCTGGCTGTGGAAGTCGGTGAGGAAGGAGGCGTTGTGGTGGCGCCGGGGGTCGCTGGCGTCGCAGCGGTGGCACAGGGCGCTGGCGTGCTGGGCGCCCATGTGCAGGCAGTAATCCTCCGGGGGAGACCCGCACGTGTTGCTGGCCCGCACGGCCCGGCCGAAGGCGGCGTTCTCGAAGACGGGCATGCAGCGGCGGGGCTGCCCCCGAGGGTCCCAACACGGGGACGAGCCCCCCAGCCCCAGGCGGAGCAGGGCCAGCAGGCAGAGCCAGGGAGGCCGTGCCATGCCGCGGCTCTGCTGGCCGGACTCTGAGCCTCCTCGGGATGGCAGGCGGGACGGGATGGGATGGGACGCGGTGGGATGGGATGGGACGGGTCCCCCCTACCCGGCACCTCCTCTCGCTCCATCTTGTGGAAGCTGCTGGGAATGTCGAAATATTTGTATGTGAGGCAGAGCCGTGGAGTTTGGGATCCCCCGCAGGACATCCTAGTCCCCAGGCCGTGGGGATGAGCCATGCGGTGCTCCATCCCCGAAACATCTCCATTGCTTTGTGGATTGGGGATTTGCACCTTCAGCTGTGTGGGTATAGCTGAGCTCCTCCATTTCTCTGCTCTGGGAATGAGCTTGTGGTGGTACATACCTCACAATTTTCCTTCAATTGGTGAGGGTCATCACTTTTCTTGCAGCCCCAAAATCAAGTGGGGGTTGGGGAAAGGCTTTGGAACAGATTCAGGCACCTTCTTCTCCCCACACTGATTTATGGGGCATTGACTGCTCTCCCTCTTACACCAACCTGCCTGGGTTGTGGGTCTGTGACCCCCCCAAAGCCTCCATACCAGCACCCTCGTGTGGGGGTCCCATCCCTGCCTGTTGCCATGAGCCAGCCCAGACCCCTGGACCCGAGTGAGGGCAAATTCCTGTGGAGGCATCTCCATGGGGTGGCAAAACCAGATCATCACCAGACCTCATTAGCAGCCCTCAGCTGATGCTAATTATAATCTGTGCCAGGGGAATCCCTCTGGGGACCATAGCACCCTCCAGATTTGACCGTGGGGGCAGGAAGGTGACAACAAACAGGGAGAGGCAGCCTGGCACGGTGCCATGCCCCTGGGCACACCCTGACCCACACCCCACAGGGCTGTATTTGCAGAAGTGGGATGCACAGGGGAACTCTGCCTCTGACCCCCACACCGCTTCACTGAGCTGCCCACAGGGGCTCTGGAAAGTTAGTACTCATTTATAATTTAAGCTCCCTTCCTCCCCTTCCCTTCTACTCTTATTTATTTTGTTCTCCTTCCCCGTACACGCTGCGGGAGAAAGCACCAGAGGGGAGCTGTGAATCAGAGCCCTGGGCAGCGGCTCCCGCAGCAGCGCCGTTTCAAAACCCCATTATCATATATTGACCCAGGCTCTGACAGCCAGAGCCAGCTCCTCTGGGAAGGGTGAATTTCCCAGCATCGAGGAGCTGTGCAGCAGCTGCTGGGAGTGGGAGGCCGGTGGCAAACCCGCTGTCAGCCTCCAGGGAGAAGGAGAAGAGTTTTCAGCTCAATAATTGCCCCGCGTGTTTCCACCACCAGTTTTAAGGGGATTTGGATCCTGCAGAGATGAGGTTTTCCAGGTGTTCTGCTTTTCCCGTGGTACTGAGGCTTTAAGCTCCAGAGAGGAGATAGAATCATAAAATACTCTGAGTTGGAAGGGACCCAAAAGGATCATTGAGGCCAACTCTTGAGTGAATGACCCATATGGGAATTGAACCCATGACCTTGGCACTATTAACACCGTGCTCTAATCAAATCTTTTGTGTCATGGGTTTGCCTCCTCCTCCTTGGGATGCAACACACATCCATGAGAGGATTCCCCTGCCCCTGTCACACAGGGGTCCACGTTAGAGAGTGATGAGACCACACAACCAGGGCTCAGGATGCAGTAGGATTCGGGCAAAGCTGATGAGTATCCCAATCTCATCTCCTCCTCCAGCACAGCCCACCAGGCTGGGGGGGATGGCCCACAGGGCTAGAGCTTGATGGAAATTGGTGGTGACACTGCTGTGCTCAACGGTGGGGATGCTGCAGCTGGAATGGGATCTGCACATTCCCAGACTGTTTCAGCTGTGTCCCAGACTGGAGGAGCCCCTCACCAGGCTCCTGCTGGGTGGTGGGCACAGGTTTGTCTCTTGCCCAAGGAGATGCTCTACACTTGCTGTGATCCACTGGTAACAAAGCCCAACCTCACTTGAAGCCTTCTGTACCTGGAGAAACTTCACCCCCTGCTCCAGGACTTTGGTCCAAGCACTTCAGGGATGTGGTGACCGAGTTGTGATGACACCAACCTGTCCAGGAGCCTTCTTCTGCCCCAACACAGACCTGGAACCCCACAAGGGTTAAAAACCGTGGAGGCGGAGAGGAGAAAATGTTCTTCTGATTTGCTTAATGAACGTTAATTAAGAAGACAGAAGATAGCAGATTCCTTCAGGGTAGAGATGAAAGGCCCGTTAATTAAATCTGGGGAGCGAGGAACAGGGCCGACAGATCCTCCTCCTGATCAGAGCTGACAAGGCAGGCGTGGGGCAAGAGTGAGGTGTGCCAGATCCCACAGCCCCTCACACCCCACAGCCCAGCTCCAGGCTGGCAGCACGGCCAGGTTTTGGCAGGTTATGTGGGACTGGGTGCCACTTACCTGCCTCCAGCACCCCTGAGGCTGAGGGTGGCCCCATCCATCCCCTGGAGCTGGCATGAGAGCTGGGTCACAGCCCCTGGCTCCACTGCACTCCTGGAGTGGTACTGTGAGGTGGACACCCCTGAGTTTCCTGCAGCGAAACTTTCTCCCAAAGGGATGAGCTGACCTTGCTAGAGGAAGGGGAAGAGAGGATGGCCAGCTCCATTCTGAGGAAGAGGAGGAGAAGGTTTGGTCAGCCAGCTTGGTAGCTTGCCCCAGGTCCCACCATCCACATGAGCTGGCCACAGGTTAAATAGGAGAGGGTCAGAAAGGCACTGACCATCACCTTGTGCCATGGAGGGACAAGCCTCTGGGATGGACACCTGCCTGTGTTTCAGCACACAGAGTGCCTCACCTTCCTGGAACAGGCAGCTCCTACCACCAGTAATTTGCCAAAAATGCCTTTTCTGCCCGTAGCTGAGACCTGGAGGCTGTGGCCCAGTAACAGGATTCTGCTGCCTCCACGCTCCCCTCCAGCTTTCAGCACAGGCTTATTTTTAAAAGCAGAGCAGTTGAAGGTCCCAAATCACAGCCCAAAACAACAGCAGCCCTTCCAGGGCCCTCCCTGACACTGAGGCTGGTGCCCTCTCCCACTCCACCCCTCGCCCTGGGACTGGAGCAGGGGTTGGAGGCAGGCTGAGCTGCAGGATGCCACGAGCATTTCAATGAGCACAGACAAGGCTCTGCCGCTCTCCCGGCACGCACAGCCCTGCGAGGGGCCACAGCTGGGGTGATGGGGGGCTCTTTGTCACAAACAGCATCCCCCTGAGCAGGGAGGAGGAAAGGACAGCTGCAAGTGCACCCCCAAACCCTGCTGACCCCATCCCCAGCGTAGTGGGAAAGTGAACATGGAGCATAAATAATGGCTGGAGCATCTCTCGTGCGCGCTGGCTTATTTTGTAAACTTGAACTTTGCAAAATGTCACAAAATGAAGAAATGAGAGGCCTGGGATGAGTAAATCTCTATTAGAAATTCCCTGGGATGGCAGCAGTCATGTTCTCGCTCGATGATGGCACATTACAGCCCAGCCCTGCTCGGGGAGCGGGGTCATGCGTGGCGCTGATTGCAGAAAGTATTTAATTAACACTGCCATAAATACAGCAGCTGAGATGCCAGGCAGACCACGGAGGGGCACGGAGCTGCTGAGCTGAGGGAAGTTTTGCCAAGGCAGATGGGAGAAGATGAGGAAGGGCAGAGAAAATCCAGCAGATTTTGCTCCCTGCTTCACCACAGCCCTTGGGAGTCCTCAAGGAGCACGGGGAGGATGGAACAGTGACACTGTCAGGATGTCCCCTGAGCAAGAAGGCTTCACCAACAGTGCCCAGACGAGTGGGGAAACCCCACAGCAGGGAAAGAAGCTCTCTCCCAAAGCAATTGTCAGGACACACATCACCGTCCTCTTCCCTGATGCGCAAATGGTCTAAAGTCACCTTTTCAGAGATAATCATCCCCAAATTCTCTCAATACCTGGCAGACAGTGAAAATAGGAACATCTCAGCTCCACTCGTGCATGACCACAAGCTCATCATCTCACTGATGAGCTGAACTACTCCAGATCTGACCCAGCTCAAGGACACAGGGTGACAGCCAAGCCATCACTGTCCCCAGGACACACATTTCACCCACTGCCTTGGGCTCAGGAGGTCGGGGACCACGACAGGAGGAAGGGCCAGGTCAGAGCAGGACCAGGCGGTTTCAGGCACAGCCAAAAAGGTCCTTTCCTCGCCTGAGCTCATCAGCAGCTTAATGACACTGGCTAAAAAGCTTCAGAGTCCCTAATCGCTCATCATATTACGGCTGCTCACAAGTGAGGCCAACCAGTACAAACCTCCTTGAAGCCTTTCTAATTAATGAGCAGAGCTTAGGCCCTCCCAGCCCAAAAGCAGCATCTCAGATAAATCCAGCAGCCTCCTGCCAGCCCCAGACCCCTTGATAAACCCCTTTAATGGGCTTGTCAGCATCACCTGAGGCCACCTCATTGGCTAGCAAGGCACATCTGTCTGTCTGTCCCCCGCTGCCTCTGTGCTGTGGTTGGGGAGATGTCCATCTGTCCATCCATCCATCCATCCATCCATCCATCCATCCATCCATCCCCACTGTGGCAGGAGCCATGGACATGTCCCCTGCCTCCCCCATCCATAAGGTGCCCCGATTTCCCCTTCACCAGGAGGGTGGGTGACAGCTGAGCAGCAGCAGATGCCACCAGATGGTCACCACAATGAGAGACCCAGCTAAACCAGTGACTGGGAGGACACTGGAGCCCCTCATTTGCTAAGTGACTCCCTGTCCTGGTCCCAAGGGGAGCGAGCTTGGGATGGTGGCACTGAGCTGCTGCCTCCAAAACCTCCAGGACTTTTTCAGCACTGGAACACCTGCACTGGCACTGCCACAAAGGTTTGTCGCCACAGTCACAGCCTGGGTTGTCCCCTGAGAGTGGCTGAGCACTCACACCTCATCAGAGAGATGGTTTCTCAAGGGGCTTTGGAAAACCAGGCTTGGAAAGCACTTGAGAACTTTCTGAGCCTGCTTTTCCACAGCCCCCCAGAGCCCATGGCTGTGCTGAGTGGACAGTGCTCAGCATCTCTGCCTCTCTGCCCCCCTGCTCCCTCCCTCTCCCATCAATCAGAGATGCCCCAATATGCTCTGTGACAAATAAGAAGTTGTTGCGATACCTTTGACTTTAAAGCAGGAGAAATGACTCGTCTGTAACGTGATCTACCGTGTCTTTATATTCCCAAGCGTGTCTCCCCGGATTGGGGCTGGGGCTCTGATTTAATATTCTCATGGAAACCGGTGCCCTCATCCAATTACCACGGGGATTTCGGTGCAGGCAGCAGCTGAGCCGCCGGTAGCCTCCGGCAGGGAAATGAGCCCCACGGTGACCCCACTGGTGTCACCCCAAAACTGCTCCAGGGGGTCCCGAGTTGATTGGGCGCTCCCGGATAACAGCGGCTGTGCCAAGGACTGGGTTAGACTGGGAAGCACTGGTAGGAACTGGGAGAGAACTCTCTCGCTCCAGGCGGCGGCAGAGAGCTCTGTGGGAAACGTCCCTGGAGATTTCCACTTTACCGAGGGAGTAAAATCCTTCTGTTTCGAACTGGAACGCCTGCTGCTCCGCATCCCCCTCCAGCCACGGAGGCTGGATGCTCCCTGGTAATCCTGCATCATTTATTTTCATTGGCTGACAGAAAAAAAGTGCCGTCAGAAAAGCGATGTTAGCTATGCTGGCTGGCATAGAAAATGTTGCTTTAATTGTATTTTATTTGGCAATAAGGAAAGAGAAGCAAGAACAAACCCTCAAGATATCCCCTCTCTCCCCCCACTTAAAATTTCAATTTGGTAATTTTATGACAATGTTTCTGATGAAACCCAACAAAGCACATTTAGGTGAGAGAAGTGATTTATCCTTTTCAATGGCACATGATCTTTGGACACATTTCCCAGTCTATATATATTAAGACAGTTAAAAAAAAAAAAAACCCAAACAAACTTGTCATGTTTGTCAATGTTATTGTCGATAACACTGACAATATGTCAATTGTTATGTTTCAACAAAAAACCCCACTATTTTTTCCAACCCTGCTTTCTGATCTCTAAAGGCAAAAGCAGGGAAGTATTGGACATCCCATCTGAAAAAACCCATCACGGAGCAGCTCCACTTCCTTCAGCCCAGGCCTGGCCATCACACCATATCCTGCTGGGATTTTACACTTTCATGGCCATTTTCCTTTAAAATTTCCCTTCCATCCTATCCTCAAAGAAGCTGTGTCATTGATTTACTGTTGAAATTGGAGGAAGAGGCTGGCTCGTGCTCAGCCTCTCCTGATGCCAGTGCCAGCTGGGAGCTGCATGGACTGGCCATGATTTGGGGGTTCCCTGACCTTTTCCCAGCATCTCCACAACTCAGGAGGATAAAACCTTCAAAACTAACGTGACATTTGGAAACCAAACCACCAACACATAAACCTGAGGGTTCCTCTGTGCCACCTGGAATCAAACACTCTGAGTCTTGGCTAGGCAACCCAGCTCGGTTCTCCCACCCATCCCAGCATCCTGAGCTTCCTTCCAGCATCCTGAGCTTCCTTCCAGCATCCTGAGCTTGCTTCCAGCATCCTGCAGATTTATTTGCTGCATAAATCCCAGCTCCCACCCAGCGTGGCAGCGACGCCTTCAAAGCACCGGGTGTTCCACACAGCGTGGGGGGGCCTTGGGAAGGGGTTAATGGGTGGGCACAGGCAGAGCTGGGGAGTTGCTAGGAGACTTGGGGCTTTGGGATGCTGGATGTGCTGCTCAGCCAATGGAGGAGCCCTCTGAGGAGTTAATCTGCTAATTTGGGCATCGTTAACTGCCGGGGCTAGGGGTGGATGTGGGTGCTGAGCAGAGCTGACCCTGACCCCCTCCTCCCAGCCCCACACTGATGCTTTCCCGTCCTGCTCCTGTGGTTTCAATTAAAGCGCTGAATTAATCTCCCGCAATAAACTCAGCTGCTATTGTAGTTTGCTTTGGGATTCATCATCACTTTTTGCAGCAAATACTGCAGTTAAACAGAGAGGTCTTGGTAGCTCAGGAGGGAAAGCTGGGCTCCCCCAGGCTGCTGTTTGGGATTGGGGTACCCAGGGTCCCCCCCAGGATTAGTTTTCACCACCCCAAAGCCCTTTCTGGGGGCTGCTGAGAGCGAGGGAGCTGGAGGAGGCACCACTGCCCCCCCCTCACCTGCATATGCTCCTCCAGATGGCCCAGGCTGCTGCTCTCCATGTGGGAAAAGGTTTTAAATTAAAATCTTCCCTGTGTTTTTTGGCGATTTTTGGCTGGGTTTCTTTCCCTTCGCTTCCCAGCTCTCCGGCCCATTTGCCACCATGAAGTATAGATGGAGTGGCAGCACGGTGGAGTTGGGTGGGTGGGTGGGTGGGCACAGGGGGGTCTCCAGCCAGGGCCCAGACCCACAGAGGCAGCTGTGCACCCCACAATGAGCCCCTCTCAGGCTGGGGCTCTCAGCCCTGTCACTGCACAGCCCTCCTTGGCTGTCGGGAAACTGAACTGCTCCTTTCTGGAGATCCCTGCTGACCCCCCAGCCAGCCCCTCTCATCAGCACCAATGTCCCCCTGTCACCATCCCCTGCCCTGCCAAAAGGGCAGGAGGGCTCCTTCAGAAGCCCAGCACTCTGGATATCCATCCCAGTGGGATCTGACGTGGCTCTGCTCCAAACCAGAGCCTTTTCCCACCCATCAGCTGCTCATGATGACCCTCCCACCAAGTGTACAGCCCCTGGATTTGCAGAGGTGGGATAGTACAGGATGGAAGAGAGGGATGGGATGGGATGGGATGGGATGGGATGGGATGGGATGGGATGGGATGGGATGGGATGGGATGGGATGGGGATGGATGCAGTTTTCCTGCTATCCACAAGCCTGGCAGAGTAGCAAGACCCACACCAGGGCAGGATCTGGCCCCTCCAGGGACTCTGGGATGCCAACTTTTCACAGAAACAGAGGATTACAGCACATCAGCTCCAATCAATACTCTGCCGTGGCAGAAAGCAAAGGGAAAAGAGGAACAAAAAGAGGTTTCTCATTTGCGAGGGATTTGGGCCTTTTGTTGTATTTGGAGGGAAGAGGGGGGGAAAAAGCTTGAGAAAGGGCTGGGAATGAAGAGCTGGGGGAACAGAGCAGCACCCACCCCTCTGGGACACTGCTGCCGGGTAGGGCCCTCTGAAACACTTGAGGTGCCTGGGAGGGCATGGGGTGGGATGGGGTACAGGGTGCGTGTGGGGTGCTCCATCTCCTCCTGGCACAGAGGGTTTGATTCTTTCCTCCCCAGACCAGGGCATCTGCAGAAAATCCCTCCCAGCTCTGCCCCTCAAGAGGGGCAAAAGTGAAGGAGAAGGTTTGGCAAAGGGGAGAGGGGAGAAAAGATGCTCAGCCCCTGGTCTAGTCCTGCTGAGACCCTCACAGAGTACATCCCGGCTTGGGGATGCTCTAGACAAAATGGGGGTGTTAAAAGAGGGTCTTTGGAAACCCAAATATCTTGCAGGGAGAGGAGCAGAAGTGACGCCATTGACCCCTGCGGGCTGCAGCCCAAGACCTCTTTGTGGGTGGTTTGTGTCATTGTCTGAGCCATCGATTCCTCCCGAGGAAGAAAAAGGCCCTGACACAGCGAGCGGTGTCCTGCCGTGTCACTCAGCGATGGACAGAGCACCCAGCCTTTGGGACAGAGGCTCCTTCCCTGGCAGCCAAAATGGCCTTTCCTACCCAACGAGGGGGACAGGACAGCCTGCACGGGGCAGTGGGGACACCGAGGGCTGCACTGCTCCTATGCAGGGACTCCCAGAGCAGCCAAACCCCCCAGGTTTCAGGGAGAGCACCCAGCGGGGACCCGGGCGGGCTGTTGTCACTCCAGGTCAGTGTCCCGGTGAAGGAGCAGCCAAGGACCATCCGGGCACCGCAGCGCTCTCCCCACGGCTGCTTGGGATGAGGCTCACGCTCCTCCTCTGCATTCTGCGCTCTCGCCGGCGCGGGGACGGAGAGCTTTGAAGGAGCTGCCCTTTCATTATTAATATGGTGATGATGTCTGACGCCGTGCGTGTGCGGCGACAGCTCTGCCTCCCGTGGCTCCCTGCCAAGGAAAGCACACGCTGTTCCTGGGGGAGGGCTCCGTGTGCCCCCCACCTCCAGCCTTTCCCCAGCCCCGTGTCTGGGACAGTCCTGCCCCACACAGCCCCTCTCTGGGCTGGACCCACGGGTGCTCTCACCAGCTCTGGCCCCTGGCACGCTGGGGATGCAAGCCAAGGGTGGCTGAACACAGCGTAAAGTGCCACCGAGCCCTGTCTTGTGGTGTCCCACTCTCTGTAGTGTCGTGTCACCACGGGGGGCACAGAGCTGACCCCAGCCCAGCCTCTGCCCGACCCCCCCACTGCAACTCTACTCATTGTCTTGGACCACTGCGTAGAAGACAGTGCTTGAAATGGTTTTAAAAGACTCGGTTTAGAGCTTGGGTCTGATCCCGTGTTGCTTCAGTCGTTTTCTTCCCCCAGGCCAAGCCGGGACCCCGGGGCAGTGCGGGCAGAGCCGGCTTCGGGAGAGGAAACGCTGCCAGGAGCCGCAACTCCCAGCAGGACCCGCAGCCTCCCGGCATCTTCACATCAAACCTCTCCCCGTTTTTGCCCTCGGGCCACAGCCTGAGACATGAATCATCCTCTCCGATGCCTATCGATCCGGGCTGGGCTGCTGGCAGCACCCCCTCCTCACCCGCTCCCCTGTCAGCTCCCGGGGTTGGGTCCGTGCCCATCGGTGCCCAGGCACCACTCTGTGCCCAAGACAAGCCCTGAGCACCTAATCCTTCCCCACGCAGCCTGTGGAGCTGGGCCCAGGGCTGTGGAGCCGTGGGTCTCAGCTGGCCATGGATGCTCCTACCCATGTCCCCAGTTCATGCTACAGCCGGACCCTGTGACAGGCAACAGGAGGTGACACGGCCCGAGCTAAGTCAGTGATGAGCCAGCCCGGTGTCCCTGGTCCGGGCAGGGCTCACCCTGAACATCACTCAAGCTCCCAAAAACACAGATCACTCTGCCGGGGAGGCAACCTCCACCCTGCTCACGGCGCTACTCGAGGATCGGCACCTGGGAGCAGCACTGGGACCGGGACGAGCCGGACCCTGCACCCTGCAGGCACCCCCGGGTCAGGGTGCAGGGGGGACACCCCACACACGGCAGGGCTGTGAGGGGCCGGCCCTGCCGGCACAGCCCGGCCAGCAGGCTCCCAAGCATCCCCTCCTGCACCACCTCCTCCATCCGGCTGTGGGTTATGTCAAGGTATGTTGGATTGCAAATTAACCATCAGCCCGCTGCACGGTCCCGGCTCCATCTGCAGAAAATGAGTTGCTGGACTTGGAGAGTGTCCAGTTGTGCAGCTCGGCGTGCCTAACGCCCAGGGCTGACAAGCCACTGAATCACTCCTCCCCGCGCTGCCAGGCCACATGAAGCCAAGATGCATTTCTTTTTAATGATAAGTTTTTATTGTTTGGAGTTCAGCTTAAACAGCTTCCCGGGAGCCAGCGCCTCCTGCTTCCAGGAGCAGGGAGCTGAGCCGGGCTGGTGTGGGCACACCGAGCACCAGGGGCACGAGCTGGCCGGGCTCAGCTGTAAAGGGAAGTCCTTGAACACCGTCCATGGGGAAGGAGCCGGGCTGCCAGCCACGAGCATCGCCCGGTAAATCCACACAAAACATCTCTGCAGCCAAAGGCGGGATGTGCACCTGGCCGGGAGACAATGCACACACCCCACAGACACCACACACACGGCTTGAGGCAACGCCTGTGCTCCCCTCCCCGCCCCAGAGAGCTCCTTGGGAATATTTGCCAGCCCAGCACGCATCCAGCTCTTCCCAAAATAGTGTGTGCCCTGGAGAGAAGCTGCTTGAACCTCTCGTCCCCCACACATCCAACCTGCCCCCCCTGTGCCACACCTGTCCCCACAGGGAGGCAGCCCCCACCCCACCCCAGTGAAGTCTCACAGGAGCTGCTGGGAGATCCCGGCTGGGGCTGAGCTCCAGGGACAGAGACCCAGGGGCGTTTGGAGGAACCATCGTGCCTCCTGCCCAGGAGACAGCCTCACGCTGCAGGACAAGGGGCTGCAGGGCTGCCCAGGAGGTTTCCCGGGGGATTCTCAGCCTGTAGAGAGAACTCAGCCTCCCTCCAGCCGGATTGAAGCATCGCTGAGCCATCGCTGCTCTCACGATGCTCTGAACCTCTCAGCAACGCTCCTGCCCGCAGGTCAGACAAGTGGCAAATAAAAGATTTACGGGAGGTGCGGCAAAGCTGTGGGAAGGAAAACCACATCCACACGGGAGCGGCGCCACATCAGGCCGGGAGAGAGCCCTGGCACGCAGGGCCAGCACCACGGCTTCGGGCTGGGAGCGCTGGGGTTTGGGCATGGCTGTGACCCCGGAGGGGGTGGGGGCGGCTGCTGCCTCGCCCCGCCAGCACCAGCTTCCCCCAGCGAGATGGGATTTGCTCAGAGAGCCTCCCAGCACTTTGGCTACCCTTGGGCACAAAGGTTTGGGGGGTGGCGATGCCAGTGCCACCCTCTCCGCCCCCCCCCC
>VZSR01000598.1:4540875-4597952 GCA_013398615.1 Brachypodius melanocephalos
CCTTCCCTTCCCTTCCCTTCCCTTCTCCTCTCTGGAGTGATTACTCCTGACATTTGGGCTTATTTGCATGTGGGTGGGTGGAAGCGATGGCAGCAGCTGAATCAATTTTGACTCGGGAGCTCGGGAGCTGCTGAGCTCAGCTCCAGCCTGCCTGGACAGCTCCAAGGCCGTGGGGACCAGGGCAGGGGGAATGGCTCAGGACCTCACTGTCCCCATGGAATGATCCACATGGGCAGGGTCCTGCTTGCTCCCTGTCCCCGTCCTGGGAAGGCTGAGCAAGGCACAGCTGCTTTGTCCCCCCTCGGTCCTGCCCACCAGGGCCACGTTTGTTTGTGGATCTGGGTTGGTGCCCACCAGTGCTGATGGGAGCATCCAAATCCTGTGCCCAGCAGTGATTGTGACTGCAGTGACTGCCCTGGGACTGCCCAGCCCTGCTCCCCCCTTGACACTCACCTCTGGCACTTTCTTAAAGTTGCAATGGGATGATGGAGGTCAAGGGAGGCTCAGCATCCCAAGAGGGCTCAAAAAGTTGCCTTTTCATATGATGTTGCCTTCAGAATGTCTTTGCAAATGCCCCACGCTCCTCCCAGTGCCCCTGAGCCTCCCTTGCTCCTCATCTGGGGCAAAAATCCCCTGGGATCAGCATCCCAGTTCCATAAGCAACAGTGCTCTGTGTGCCTCAGTGTCTTCTCCACGCACAGCATTTATTGGGGAATGGTGGAAAAGCCAAAGAATGCAGAAGAAAAGGCTGTGGTGGTGGAGCAGTGATGGCTGAGCATGTCCCCGAGGAGTTTCGAGCCCACCAGGAGTTGGATGAAGCTGAGGGAGAGGAAGCTGCCAGTGCCATGGCAGGCACAGGTTGATGGTCCCAATTTTCTCTGCTTTTAACCCATTTTTCTAGGTTTGTGGCTTTGCCAGGAGCCTGTCCCTGCCCCACAAGGACGACTAGGGGAGGCAAAGAATGAGGGAGATAAATATTTCAGCCTTGCCTTTAAAGAAGGGAGGGAAATCCTTTTTGCTTAAGAGGGGGTGATGCATATTTGATGAGGAGGAAAAGAGCAGCCAGGCAGGGCTGGGAGCACCATGAGCCTGCGGGTCACTGGTGCACCCAGCATTCACAGAGGGGGATCAGGAGGCTCCCACAGCCCTGCCTGCACCTGGTGGGTGCACAAAAGAGGCACAGAAGGGGCTGTGCAGGAGAGGGGATGAGGATGGAGCAGGAGACTGAGGAGGACACAGGACCTCCAGCACTCACCACCTGATTTCCAGCCCCTTGGGGCTGAGCCTGGTGGGCAGTGGGGCACTGCAGGCTTCCCCTGGGGTGATTCCTGAGCCCTGCCAAGGCTCAGGCAGTGGAGCCCTGTCCCACATGCTTCCCTGGGCACCACTCAGGGAATTGGCCTATTTACAACCGTGGGTCAAAGCCGATTAAGAGGCAGCCCTGGTGCTGCACCCACCGCTTTCCCCAGGCGCCAGCCACGGAGCCGATGCTGCCTGGGGAAAATCAGCTCCAGGCCCCTGTCCAGCCACACTGTCCCCCTTTCCCAGCAAGCCTGAAGAAAGCCCCTTTAAAAGGGCTTAACCACAGCTTCTCAAGCGCTCAACGCGGGGATAAAAATTAAGGCTCTAATTCTAGAAGGTAAGTACAGCAGGATCAGAGCTGTGCCGTGCCCGGGAGTGTGCCGGAGCCTCAGCCAGCACACACAGCCCCAAAAATGCCCGTCTGGGGAGGGGCAAACCGGGGAGAGGTTCACAAGGTGGTTCTGCTTCACATGCCAGGGTGAAGCTCTGTGCAGGAGGGCAGAAGAAGCCAGGGGGAGCAAAGCGTGGTGGCTTCAGGGCTCATCCACATTCCCCAATCCTGGGATGCTGGAAGTTCAGCTCGGCAACCCAGCCCAGCTCTGAGGATGGGGTCCTCTGGCCCCTGGGCTGCCAGAGCCTGGGAGGTTCTGCCTAAATCACTGAGTGCCCCAGCTGTCCTCACTACGGCCTCGAGGGCAAGGAGCTCGGTGGGAGGGGGGTAGGTTCGCTCAGCCAACTTTAATGCAATTAATCCAGGGCTGGAGGCTTAATTAAGTTCAAATGGTCGGGCATGAAGCAGCATTTTCTGGATGGCTGTCAATAAATCAAACCCAAAACTATGGATAAAAGGGGATGAAACACACAGGGCACACACACCAATGAGCAGATGGGAGAGGAAAAGGGAAAGGCTCTGAGCAGAAAAGCTGCATTGAGCCCTGGGATCTGGCTGGGATCTGGGGGCTCTGCAGGACTCAGGGCAGTCAGGGCCCCACAGTTAATTTCTCTGGGAGACTAATGAGGCTGTCACTGAGATGATATTTTGTGATGGGGTGCTTGCCCAGGAGAGCAAGGAGATCCAGGAGGAAGAAATCAGCAGCTGGGTTTTCACACAGATCTGAGCACCCACTGTTGGCAGGAGAGCTGACAGTGACCTGGGCAGCACGAGCTGCAGGACAGAGCTCGGGTCGTGCCATCCCTGTCTCTGCTCCATGTGCAGCAGCAGACCCCGGCTGTTTGGAGGAGCTGCGGGGTGTCCACCCCTCCAGGGACACCCGACCCCTTCCCAAGGAGCCTCAGGTTTCAGCTCCGCTCACATTTCCAGGCAGAGCATCCTGTGAAGGGTTTTACCTGAACCGACTCGCCCACCCCTGGGAGCCGGCAGGCAATGATCCCGCATTTCCCCGGGGACCTCTCCCCAGCATCCCTGTGTAATCACTGAGCCGACAGGGCTTCATTTGTGCCGATGTCTAATTAGGCAGTGGCAGGGGGAGGTGGGCAGCACGGTGGGGAGCAGAGGGGCTGCCTGGGGCTCACAGACTGGGAGCAGCCCCACAGCTGATGCTCTTTGTGTCTCCCCAGGTGTTTCAGCGGCGGGAGGACGGCTCCGTGAACTTTTTCCGTGGCTGGGAAGCCTACCGGGATGGCTTTGGGAAGCTGACAGGAGAGCACTGGTTAGGTGTGTGGGGCTGGCAGGGCTCGATCCTGGGCAGGCTGGAAAAGCCCGCACTCCCCTGGGGAGGTCTGGAATTTCCTTTGAGATGGAGGGGACGCTGAGACAGCACCCAAGTCCTGAGAGTGATGGGCTGGGCAGGCAGGGAGGGGCTGGACCTCCCTGGACACTCCCCACACTCCTTTCCCTCTGCCAGGGCTGAAGAGGATCCACCTGCTGACGGTGCAGGGCAGCTACGAGCTCCGCATCGACCTGGAGGACTTTGACAACGGCACCGCCTTCGCCCACTACGGCACCTTCGGGGTGGGGCTGTTCTCTGTGGACCCCGAGGAGGACGGGTACCCCATCACCATCGCTGACTACTCAGGGACAGCAGGTAGGGCAGCAGGATGGGGGGGAAACACCTGGGTCCACGGGCAGGGGGAGCCCACAGCCACCAGACCCCCTTGCTGGGGTGGTCCAGAGTTCCACAGGCTGCATCCCTGTGAGCTCAGAGAGCTGGAGGTGGGGGTGAGGTTGGGCATCTGCTGGAGGAGCCCCATTGTAGGAGCCTCACCGGGATGCCCAGGGGAGCCCCATGGGGCAGGGACCTGGCCCAAGGGTGGGAAGTGCCCACCAGAACTCCTTTCCCCTGGGACAGGTGACTCCTTCCTGAAGCACAACGGGATGAAGTTCACCACCAAGGACCTGGACAACGACCACTCGGAGAACAACTGCGCCGCCTTCTACCACGGGGCCTGGTGGTACCGCAACTGCCACACCTCCAACCTCAACGGGCAGTACCTGCGGGGCCACCACAGCTCCTACGCCGACGGCATCGAGTGGTCCTCCTGGACCGGCTGGCAGTATTCCCTCAAGTTCACCGAGATGAAGATCCGGCCCATCCGGGAGGAGAATTAGCTGATGGCATGAGCCCCCCCACCCTGCCCAGTCCCCTGCCCGTCCCCACCACACTGCAGACCCATTTCCTCAGCTGCCATCCTCCCCATCCTCTCTGAGGGCTTGCCCACCTCTGAGGGGCCCCTGGGGAGCTGCCGGTGAGGGTGACTTTGGCTCCTGGGCACCCACAGACGTTGCCAGACCTTTGCTTCCCACTGCCGTGGCTCCCCTGCAGCCAGAACGGGTCCTGGCCAGAGTGTGACCCTGGCCTGTGCTCATGGCCGGGGCAGAGGTGGCCAGCAGGGTTCCACAGGGAAGGAAAGGGGCTGCCTGGAGGGAGGGAAGGAGGGATGGAGCAGCCCAGGCAGGCTGAGCACCTCTGGTCACCTCTGCTCTGGGCACTGACACCTGCCAGTGGGCTTGCCAAGCTGGCAAAGGACTGGGGACACTTGTCATGAGGAACCCCAGGCCCCCTAAACCTCCAGGAATGGGATGAGGCTGCTGCTCCACAGCTCCAGCTCCCCCCATGGTGCTACTGGTGATGGGGAGGGCTCAGCTGGGGCAGCCTCACCGTGCCAGCAGTTCCTTCTCCGGACTGCAGAACGCTCTCCTCTGCCCCTGCAAGAGCCACGCAGCTGGGGAGGGTCAACCACCAGCTCCTTAGTCCCTGTTGTCCCTGTCCCGACCCCCGGAGCCTCCCAGCAGGTCAGGACACCCCAAAGTGAGCCAGAACAGTGCTGCAAGGACGCACACCCAGAAATGAGCACAGCACGGAGCTGTTTTGGCAGCGCTGGGGAAACAGGGAGCACAGCACGCAAAGAGGAGGAGGCGAGGAAGGCTCACTTCCCAGCACAGCTCTGCCTGCATTTCACAGCTCGTCCCTCCCAGGCAGACCCATCGGATTCACATCAGACTTTTGCCATCCAAAAGCTGCGACCTTTCCCCAAACCCTTGGGGCAGCTCAGCCACATCTCCCAGCGAGCCCCCTCCTCTCACTGCTGGCCCGGGAACCCGCCTTCATTTCCACCCCGGCTGAGCTCGGCACTGGCTCGGCACCTGCAGATATCCAAAGCCTTTCATTCCCTCAAATCCCGTTAAGGGTTTGCAAAAAAGAAGCCCCGAGTGGGGCTTAGCATCTGCAGGGCCCTGATAACGGGGCAGCAGCAGCAGCCCGAGCAGGAGCTGCCATGGGCTGTGGGACTGACGGCTCCTGCTGGCTCCCTGCAAGGACTCAAACCGGGGATTTTGTCCAAAAAAACTGAGAACCAAATGTGAGCAGACTCTGGACCAGGAGGGGAGGGGACAGACCCTGCCATCCTTTACATCATTTTCTGCCTGTGCTACAGCAGAGCTCTGGCCCCAAGAAACACCATCAGACAGACAGATGGACTGAGGAGGGGAGGAAAACTCCCCCATCTCCATTTCCAGGGGAGCTTAAACCACAGGGAGATCAAAGGCTCAGATTCCCAACTGCACCACGTTTGTACTTCCTCCTGTGATTCTTCTTTTTTTTAAGTCTTCCTCACCTCGGATCTTGTGCTGGACAAGCTCTCTCACCTACTGGGTGAGTCCCTGTCTGTCTGCCCTGACAGAGAAAAGGACAAGTGATGCATTGGGATCACCACAGCTTTTTACTCTGCCAGAGAGATCCTTCAGAGCCCCCAGGTGAGGATGAGCTCTGAGTGAAAGGCACTCAGCTCTACAAACTCCATCCGTGCCCAGAGCAGCTGGTCAGGCCAGCTTCTGGAATGATGGGAACAGGGGGAAACCCAGCAGTGGCATTTCTGAGCACAACAGCAGGAGCCCTGACAGCCTCCAGGAGCTTCCTCTGTTCCACTGGACCTTTCTGGAACAGGTCCTGCCTGCACCCACCTTTAATTTTGGATCAGTTATTTTGGTGGATTAGCCGTAGCTGGGTTTTCCGATGCTTTGGGCAGGAATGCACGTGGAACCACGGGTGGGAAGGCTCATTCCCCCCCCAGACCCCTCCTTTGGTGTTCTGCTGTGCCAGGGAGGGGATGCTGTACGTTGGTTTGTTGGTAGCACGTCCTTGTGTAACTGCCTGTGTCACCCAGGGCCCCCCAGAGACTTTGTTTTGACTTGCACGAGAGGTATTTAATCCATGCCAGGATTCAGGATTTCCCAGGATTATTCCCAAGAGCTCACGCATTGCTCCATGGCCCTGGATTAGGTTAAACCCATCCGTGGTGACACCTCCCTGGACAGGGGTGGGCAGGGGTGACCGGGGGGCTGGGATGTGGCCATGAACCTTCCCAGGGAAGCCCTGGGCCAGGCCGTGGTGTGTAGCAGTGCTGTGAAGTCCAGGTCGTGTGTGAGTGTGTCCAATGCTGTACATGTGGACTTTCTAAACTCCTTAATAAAAGGATCTCATCGTTACCCACCGTGTGACAGCCCTGCACAGCCTGGGGACACGGCCAGAGGGACAGCAAAGTGTGACACTGAATCACTGCAGTTCCTCGCTGTGCTGGGGGGTGGCTCATGGCATGGCATCCTGGGGAATTTGCCCACCACACTGAAACCACACTGCAAAACAAGAGCTGGGGAGACCCAGGGGGCTGAGGAGGCTTCCCAGAGCTCCAGCCCAAACAAAGGCCCTGCAGGACCTTGGGGTGGCCCTGGGGCTGGAATTTGGGAGCCTGGCCGGTGTCAGGGCCAAGGGCTCCTGCTTCCTGCTCTGATGGACAGAGCACTGAGTGATGCCCCCAGTCCCTCCCTGATGCCCATTCCACTGCCACAGCCCAGGACAGACCTGGAGGGGATAGCAGGGTGCCTTGGGGACCAGTGCCAGCACTGGTGGCTGCATGTGTTGACCAGGAAGGGTGAGAGCACTTGGGCACATCCATGTGGGGCCAGGCCCTGGGCGGGTTTGGGGATGCTGGGATCTCCAGTGGTGCCTGTGCACACAAACCTATGTGTGGGACCCCAAGAGCTGCACACAAGGACACACCAGCCAGATGAGGGGGACACACTTGGGCCCCCAGACGAGACCCTGAGCATCCCTGACAACTGCCAAGGACACAGAGCCAGCTCCCAGCTGCTCCTCCAAATGAGGCAGCAAACGAGGGCGGCGCGTTAATGAGTGGTGTTGCTGTGTTCCCATTGTGGCAGCTCCACCAACCCCTGTCCCCTCCCCGAGGACACCACCCTGCTCTCTCTGTGGCCACACACCCAAGGGGTGTCATGGCAATCAGCCCGTGGCTATTTAATGGCCCGAGATGGGCTGGCCGCTCATCTGGACACAGGGTGGACACAGAGGGTGGCAGCACCGAGGTGCAGAGGTAAGTGACTGATCTGTCTGTCTGTCTGTCTGTCCGTCCCTGCTTTACACCCCCGCCTCGATGGGCAGCACAGCCAGGGAGGAGTCAGAGGCTGGTGGGAAGCAGCTGGGGACCACCAGCACCCCCAGACCCCAGGAGGGGCCTCAGCAATTCGGCTCCATGACGGGCAATGGGGAGCGAAAAGGGAGCGAGCAGAACAGAGGCAAGGTGTGAAAAAGGAAGGGGTGAAACCCGAAGTGAAGCCTCAGGGCTAAGGGGTGTTGGGAAGGGCAGGCAGGGGCTTGAGTGCACCTGGGTCTGGTGCAGGAGTGAGAAACAGCTCCCTTAGGCAGGCATGGAGCAGACAGCCTGGCCCCCAGCACCTGCAGTGGCTTTCAGGCAACATCTCCAGATTATTATGATTATGATTATGATTAATAATAATAATAATAATAATAATAATAATAATACAACCCGTTTCCTCTTTCTGAGCCTTTGTGGGAGCAGAAGAGGAGGCAGAGCAGCCCTGCCCCTGCTGAAGGTCACCCACTGCCTCAGGGCTTCACTCCCTTCTGTTCTTCTCAGACCCCTCTGCCAGGGCAGCTCCGACCTTATTAGAGCAGAGGGAGATCCCGAGCACTTTCCCCTGCCCCCGTGTCACCCAGGCACAGCGGGCAGGACCATGGGGACGGTCAGGGTGATGCCTCCAAGAGCAGCTCCGGAGCCCACGGCCCTGCCCGGCTCTCAGCGCCGTCCCCAGCACAGCCCAGCGCTCGCTGTGACCCAGCGGAGCCGCTCCAAGGCTGGAATTCGTGAGCACGGGGCCGGTGCCCATGAAGGGCAGCAGCTCTCGGGGAGGCAGGGGGGCAGCTCAGACCCCCCAGCACCCCCGCTGGTCCTGGGTGCTGCTGTGGAAGCTGCGGAAGGAGCTTGGGGGGTTTTTTAGGGGCTGCAGGGCTGGTTTGGGGGGCTGCAGCAGGGATGGGGATCCCGTGCTGCTGCCCCGGCCTGCCCGAGGATGCTCGCTGCTTCTTCACTGACATTGCTTCCCCCTCCCTGTGCTTTCCCAGATGAGAGCACCCTACTCGCTGTCCTGCCTCTTCCTCCTGGGCCTGGGAGCCTGCTTCCCTCCCGGCGAGCGCTGGGAGCCCGGAGACCCCGGGGAAGGGTCTCTGCTCGGTCCCGGCTGGCAAACGGCGGCGGAGGGTCGGAGCCCCGGCTGGAGGGCAGGGGCAAAGCGGAGGAGAAGCGAGGAGCTGGATGCGCTGCTGAGCATCGCCCGGGAGCTGCGGGGATACGGCGGGGCCGGGCAGCGGCCGGGCAGGCGGGGGGACCCCGAGGCGGTGCCCGTCGGAGGGGAGAAGCGCAGCGGCACCCTGGGGAACCTGGCAGAGGAACTCAACGGCTACAACAGGAGAAAAGGGGGCTTCACCTTCCGCTTTGGGAGATGAGAGCTCGGACTTGATTCCCCACCTCCCGCGGGTCACCCCGTCCCGTCCTTCCCTTCCTCCTCGCCTGGGTTTGCTCGGACAAAAGGTTACTGGGAGGGTTTGCTGCTGGGGTTGCCTTGGGGAGAGGGGGACGCTGCGTTTGCTCCACTCTCAGCTCTGCTCTAGATCTCCCATCCCTGTTCCCTTCTGATGGGATGGAAGAAGAGGAGGGTCCCTTAAGGAGAAATCACCAAATCTCTTCCCTGCTCACACACAGCTTTGGCTGGGGCGCAGGGAAGGGGCCTGGTGCTGGGTCTGCAGTGCTGGCAGAGAGCAGGGGTGGCACACGGGCATGGGCAAAGCAGGGGTGGCACAACAGGACAGGCAGTGCCAATAGGGCCAGGCAGCCAGGCTGGAGGGTTACAGCAGGATAGTTCTGGTGCTGAGAGCCCCCAGGGACTGCCTGTAGTCCAGGGCCAGTGTCAGGGAGGAGAGGGTCCCTCAGAGCTCTCCACTGAGTTCCTGCTCTTCTGCCTATTAAGGAAAAGCCCCTCCGGCAGCAAATTCTGCTTAGTGTCAAGATGCCTCTTCCACGAGGCAGCTCCTGCCCGCAAAACCAGGGCAGAGCAGCGGGGTTCGAGAAAATCTTGTCCTTAGTAACCCCTGGTGTGAGCACAGAGAGAATCCTGCCCTGGCACCACCAATCCTGCCACAGCCCCACCACCCTGCTCATGCCCCGACCCCCAGACTCCTCACCAGGGTGACACAGCGATGCCTGACCTTCAATGTCCTTGCCACACGCCCCCAGCTCCTGCCTGACAGCCTGGCCCTTCCTAATGCCTCATCACTGCCTAATCCCAGCTGTAGCTGCTGCAGAACTTGGGTGCAGAAGGACTGAAACAAGAACTTCTGCACCTACTGGGACCACTGAGAGGTGCTCAGTGTCACTGGTGGTGCAGCTTTGGGAACCATTTAGCCCAAAAAGGGGAGAGCCTCACTGCCCAGCTGATTAAGCTCTGCCTATCCCAGTGTTTTCTCTGTGCCTGCCAGAGGTACCAGCAATCAGAGCTCTAACTACCTGCTGCAGGCACTGCTGATATTTCATTGCAGGCACAAAAATGAGCCCGGAGATGATTTGCAAGCGCTAAATTGCACCCTCAAAAATCAGAGACCGTGGCAGGACTTGGTTGGGGGAGTAAAAAGATTTTAAAAAACCCTAAATCAGGCTGCAAGAGGTGCATTGTAATATCCATCAAGCAGACAGAGCACTTAATGCAGTGCTGCGTGAGTCGTTCTGGCAGCAGGAGCAGCGACTGAGGCTGAATGGAGGGGCTGGAAGCCAGGGGAAAACAGGTGAGGGGCAGCAGGTCCAGGGAGCAGTGGGGGTACAGGGCCAGGCTCATCCAGGGAGGGAGCAGAACGGGAGGGACTCCAGGTTTGCAGGGACACAGGCAGTGCCAGGGTTTGGCCTTCACGCGAGGACTGTGAAGGTGAGGAAGGGCATCTCCTTCCCCTGCATCCCTGCATCCCTGACCATCTCCCACTGGCGAGCACAGCAGCGACCGCCGACGGCTCTCAGGGTGGCTGAGCCCACCCCAGGCACCCCCAAACCCATCCCCATCCCTCTCAATCCCCGCCCCACCACAGAGCCCCTCTGTTTGGATCGGGACGAAGGCGCCGCGCTCGCATCGCACAGCGGAGACGGACGGAGCTTCATCGATGTTTCCATGGCAACGACTTCCCCCCACCCCTTCCTTTTGAGTGTTCGAACCATCAATAAACACGCACTGATCAATTTTACCCTGCGCTGGAGTCGGGGGGAGGGATGCAAGGGAGGAAAGGGGAAGAGTTTCGGAGTAACTCTGGGTTAGCGAGGGCTGGTAAATCCCTGGCTTTGCTGTGATGGATCATTGCAGGGGAAAGTGGCACTGACTGCTGAGGAAAGGAACCCTGCTGTGGCTGCGGGGATGCCTGGGCTCCTGCACTCAAGTCCGGGAGAGGAGCAGGCTCAGAACAACCTCATAAAAGCTCACACATAACGAGGCTTTGATTGATGTGCAATAACCTCTGCAGAACTCACTGAAAATTGGAGCACTTACCTGGCAGGTGGGACAGAGTTGGGCTCAGCCCCCACGCCCCGGGGCTCCTTGATGGGCAACTTGGTACCACCAGGGCAATGCCATCAGCCTCCTCACCCTCTGTCAGGAAAGGGGCTCCTGCTGGGCTGTGACACGGGGCAGGTGAGGGGCCGTGGCATCCCTGAGCACACCTTAGGGTGCCTGGGAAGAGGCAGCATTCCAGGCTCTTGATTACTGCTCCTTGGTGATTAATCTGGGGAGGGGAGGTAAAAGCAAATGGAAAATAACTGCCGGGAGCCTGGGGATGTGGTTGGGAGGAAGGAGGGGCTGGAAAATCCCACCCCTGCACACTGGACACAATATCTCTCACAGGAAGCTACAGCCCTTCCCAGTTCCTCTCCTCCTGATGGGAGGAGCAGCTCCTGAGGGGACACCCAGACCCCACATATCTGTGAGAGGTGGAGAGCTTGGAACCCATCAACTCACCAGTCTGTAAGGAGCTGGATCAAAAATCCCAGATTCCTCTGCACAAAGGCAGTGGACAGCAACGCAGACATTGCCATCACTGCTGGGACTCTCCATGAAACACCCCATTAACCTTCCCTGCCCAGACACAACCTTTGGCCTTCCCCTGGCCTCTGCTCATCTGCTGCACCCCCATGGGCTGCCCCTCATCGTTCCTCCAGCCCGGGCAGACCTGCAGCACTACAAACACACACAACAGGAGCAGCAAATCCCAGAAACCCAAAGGATCCTCTGCTGGGGAAGAGCCCGGTTTAATTGCGTCCCAGGGACTCCTGAAGAGGCTCTGTGTCTCATAACTGGGTCATGCAGGCTGCAGGAGCACAGGTGGGACCTTTACCAGCAGAATAGATTGTAGGGCAAACAACAGAACCCTCAACAGGGAGGTGATTGCTGGGAAAACGTTCAGCACAGCCTGGTTTGCAGGTCAGCTTTCTGCTGAGCTGGATCTACCCGAGCAGCACTGCCAGGAGGACAGTCCTGAGCCCAGCCTCAACACTGAAATGACTGAGGGCTGTGCCTCTCCCACAGCTTTAGGAGCACTGGCACTGCCAAGGCATCAGGACTGACCAGGAATTGATCCAGGAGCATCATTCTCAGCAGCCCAGCCAGGCCAGGTCTCATCCCTGGACAAGGAGTGCGTCCCACACTGCTGCCAGCCTGCTTTTAGATGCACAGGTGCTGACAGGAACCCTCTCAGAGGTGACACTGTGCTTAGGTGTGTATTTTCCTCTCTTTTCAATTGCGGAAGGATGAATGTCAGCCAAGGGAGAGGCTGTGGGCTGTCCCTGACCATCTTGGGGGACAGGCAGTGGTCTGGCACATCTGAAAACACCACTGGCCCAGCCAAGCTGACCATAAAAACATGGGCTTTGTAACAAAAAGAGTGAGCATAAAACACTGACCAGATTTTACATCTCGTGACAAGCAACTTCTCAACAAAAAGCGAGATGACATTAAAGGAAAACTTAAAAGAGTGAACATTGTAATTTCAAAGACAGGAAAACCAAAACAAAACCACAAACACAGCTATTTTTCCCCCAGAGCACTCTCACTTTCAAGCTCAATAGCCTTGAAAATTGGAGCAATCAAACTGTTAAATGCATCGATCTGTTAAATCAACTCCTACTGTACTCAGCTAAATTTAGCCTTTAATCCCCTCTCTCTCACTCCCAACACAGCAGATTTGGGGGCTTTCCCCAGTGAGGTCAACCAGCCCCTGCCTTCCCACCACACCACGGACCAGTCCCTAAGCCAGCAGAGATGGAAACCAGCAGTGATGGCATTGAGGGGCAGGTGAAGCTTCATCTTCCCTCAGCCCACAGCTACTCCCCATATTCAGGTTTGGACCCTGATCTTTGCCAGGGTGTTGGTCACAATCCCACCCAGAACTCCCAGAGCGCTGCAGCTCTGCTCACTGCAGACCCCTTTGCTGTGCCTGTGCCTGGCCAAGTGCACAGCATTAATTGTGCAGGCCATTAATTGTGTTTATATCCACCAGTGAATGGTCCTGCTTCTCCTTCAGCTTCTTCAGCCTCACCAGCAGCAGCACAAGGCAGCTGCTGCCACACCAGCCAAGGTTTCCCCTAAAGCCTTCCTCCCCCAGCCCAGGAGTGAGCAGATCCCAGTGCCAGGACCCACAGATTTCACCAGGGACTTATTGAGGGGATTAGAAATGCAGAGAACTGGGTTACAACCCTAAAACATCACTGGGGAACTGTGGGACCTTGGACACACCACACTGTCACCGGTCCTTGTTGCCTCCTCAGCCTTTTAGTCTTTAGCATCTTCATTAACCTAAGCAGTGGCTCATTTTAGAGGCTGCTCAGCACCTGGAAACGTCTCTCCCTCAAGGTTTACTAGAAAGGCTGAAGGGAAACAGAAAATAAGAATGGGCAACCAGAAATGAGGGAGGGAACTGTATGAGGAGAGAAACTCATGGGTCATTTCATAGCAGAGGAGGAGGAAAATACAACAGCAGCTGAATGACAGAATACAAACCATTAACAGAGGAGAAGCTGAATCAAATCTCTGATCTAAATCTCCTTGAAGACAACAGCAAAGTCTTTGTCAGAAAGTCAGAAGAGGTGATGACACAGTCTTACTCTGTGCATCTCTTTTCTCTCCTGACTTTTCAGAGCCAGATCAAAGGAATATGGGATGGGGCTGCTGGCCTGGCTCTGACCATCCCACTGTGCTGAAGGGTCACAGTGAACCACCCAAACAGGGAACCTCTGGTTTTGGATGAGGAGTCTAACGGGACTCAGCTGGGTTGGAAAAGTCTCACTAACAGACAAACACAAGTTTTCCTCAACATTGATTTATTTTTAAATATACTATGCAAGAGAGACTGGAGTAAAAAACAAATCAAAAAAATGGGAATAGAGAAAGAGAGAAGAATTGAAAGTCATGTACAGAAACAATCTGTACTGGACTAAATTAAAGGGGAAATGACCCCCTTAAGTATCACAGAGATGAAGGACAGAGCTATTTACACACTGTAAAAAAGACAAGTCTACAAAAGTGTGTAATAACGAGATACAAATGTATAATATAGTGGCACAATATGTTATCAAAGTAAAAACAGTACCTCCAGGAAAGAGACAATTCAAGGGTTGGGTTTTTTCTTACACTTTTAAAGGCAGCCTGTGGCAGAAGTGTGTACTTTCTTTTGAACATTTTTCATGTGTTAAGTCATGGCTGTTTGTGAGGGCGAGAAGTGGCATGAACACACACGAGTGAACTACTAGAAATCATATACAAAACAAACAGTTCCAAAGAGAACAGCATAAAATACAATTGAAGGCAATTAGTGTTTAAGATACACAAGAGGGGTCACGAGTTACAGGGGAACAGAAAATGGAAAATGTGTTTTTCTCATGTTTGGAACTGTTAAGAGGAGTTAAATTGCACCGTTAATAGCCCTAAACCTTGCTCTTTCACTATTGTCACGAGTCACAGTTAGTTCCCAGCATTAATTGGGAAGGTCACAGGACCTTGGCAGGAAGGCCAGGAGTCTTGCTGTCAGTATGTTGTGGCAGTTTCCTCAGGAGATGCACCCCAGAGAAGTGTCTGCAGTCTCCACAGATCCTTGTTTGATGCTGGATGGAACCACACTGGCACGAAGGTAGAAATGCTTTTAATTTTAAGAGTACTGGCACTGGAGCTCCTGCCAGGGGGTTCCAGTGCACAGAAAGGCAGGCACCACAGCCCCCCAAAGCACAGGGCTCTGCAGGAGGGCAGGGGGCAGGCTCCATCTCCCTTCAAAAAATAAAAAGCTGGAAATTCAACTGGAGATGCAGCAGCTCTCCCCAACTGTGATGGGCAGGCTCAGCCAGAACAGCTGCTGGAGGCACAGCGGAGTCTCAGAACTCACCCTGAGCCATCTCTTCCCACTGCCACCCTCCCAGCTGCCCAAGCTCTGCCACCTCCAGCCCAAACATCAGCCCAATTAGTGTCAGACATCACCAGAGTGCCACAGCACATCCTCCTCCAGACCTTCTCTGCTGCTGAGGGAGATCCACAAACAGGCTCCTGGGCTGTGCCATCAGCAGGTGCTGCCTCCAACACTGCAAGCCCAAGCAATTCACTGGAGCTCAACAACACTGAGAAACTACCGAAAACACAGAAATGAGGGGTAGCAGGTGGAATCAGAGGAGGAATTTGGGTAATCATCACTTGTAGCATTCTGTCATTAGGAAAACCTTACATTAATAATTTTTCCCCCTTCCCTCCCAAGCACCAAATCTGTTGCACTAGTGTCAGGTAAATGTCAGACCTGGGCCAGGGCCATGTGCTGGGCAAACTCTCCCAAGAAATGCAGTGGGTATATTGCTATCCAAACCTCATCCTCATGTACAAGGGGGCAGAGGGAGGGGACAAAAATGCAGTACAAAGTCCTCCTGAGGAGGATGGCATCTCAGTGTCCACCAGTCTGGCTTCAGTCTTAATGGTCTGTCCAGAACAATAAAATATTAATACAAAGGCATGGTGTGACATCAGCATTTAGACTTGTAGTCCACAAGGCAAGAACTCCACAGATAAGACGATTACAAGTGTAGGAAACACAGGAAATCTGAGTTCAGAGGGTGGGAAGTGCCTCCTGAACACAGCCCTGCCCTTCAGAGCTGGGGCGTCCATTCACAGTCTGCGTCCTTGGCACAGCCCTAACCTCCTTTGTCAGTCCAGTTACTCTCTCCACAGCTGGCTTTGGCCCATTGTGACTGATTGATCCACTTGTTTTGTTTTTCAGCCTGGTTTCTTGCTACCTCTGAACAATGTCGCTGATTTCTTTCACCGAGCTGAGCAGTTTGCTAAAGTCCTGGGTGGCGGCAGGGCCGCTGCCAGCGGTGGCCGGGCAGATCTGAAGCTCTCGTAGGTTGTTCTCCAGCTTATTGATGGCCTCCCGAAAGGCAAATTTGTTCCTCATCTGCTGAATGGAGTCCACGTAGCTCACGCAGAAGGTGTAGAGGTTCTTGCCAGCCTCCAGGACGGCGCTGTGGCTGGCCATCTGCTCAGAGTTCTTGCTGATGGCGAGCCGTAGGGCCTCGGTGCTTTCCAACACCACCCCCTTGGTGATGGTGCCACTGGCAATCCTCTCCGGGGGCTGCCGGGTCTTCCGCAGAGAGACCCTGGTGGAGATGAGGGGGATGAAGGCTGTGGATGACGTCTGGTCCCCGCCTGGGGCAGAGGGTACGGATGAGGCAGCTGGGGTTGCTGTGCTCAGCAGCAGCTTTGTAGAGGACTGTGGCTTTGGTACAGAGGGGATCCCCAGCTTTTTCACACCTTCCCCTGACTGGTTTGGCTTGACAGCATCACTGCCTGCAGCCTCTCCAACCTGAGTCAACTGTTTGGATTTCGGCCCAGACACCACATCTGCTGCTGCTTCATGGCTGGGACTGTGAGAAACCTTCCCAGGCTTGGCAATGGAGGATGAAGACAGTGGGAGTGGAGGGGCTGGTTTCAGCTTCGATAACTTCCCTTTGTCCTTCCCTGCCGACTCCGAGGTCTGCTTGAGCCTCCTCAGGCGTGGCTCCTCAGAGGAAGCTTTGCTGGCCCCCACAAACCCAGCAGGGTTGGGTTTGGCAGCAGAACCTTGGTCCATCAGCACAGTGGTACCTAAGGCACTGGATTTGACTCCATCATCCTTGTGGAGCCCGCTGGAGGAAGGAGGGGCAGCAGGTTGCCTACGGCCAAGTTTTGGTGTCAGGGTGGGAGGGCTGGAACCAGGGCTGGACTCTGCATCTTTGAACACATCATCAGGGGTCTCTTCACTCTTCTTAAGCAGCCGTGGAGGAGGGGTCACTGTTCCCCTGACAGCAATGTCAGCCTTGGCCTCGCTGGCCCGCTTCCTTGGCAGGGCTGGCTTCTCACTTTTGTGCCCTCCAAAAGTGGAGGAATCAAACTGGCGTCCCGTGGACTGCAAATCCCGAGGCAGAGTCACGGATTTCCACTCGGTGTCCTTCGCTCCGTGGGGCACACAGGAGGCTGAGCAGGACCTCAAGAAACGCTTGCTGGAGTTGGAACTGCTCTCCTCCTCCCCAGCCACGCCTCGGCTGCTGCTCATCGTGCTGGACTTCTTCCGTAAGTGGGGAGATAAGAACCCAGAGTTCCCAGTCACAACCCCATTGGTGACACCAGCCCCATTGCTTGGGCTCTGGAATTTGGAGGGGTCAGCTGTGTCTGCAGGGGGGGCAATGAAAGCTCCGTTGCCAGCATCCCTGCATTCCTCCTCCCCGCCCGCCCTGCGCTCCGAGTGTCCGTCCATCTCCCTGAAGGAGCTGCTCCGTTTCGGAGGGGTGGGGGCAGTTTTCTTCTTCTTCTTGATCAGGGCACTGAAGAGGTTGTGCTTTTTGTCTTTTGGAAGCAGCCGCTCATCTTCATTCAAACTGCTCTCCAGGGCCACCCTCTCCTTCCGTGGGAGCAAGGGAGAAACTGCAGGTTCATGATCCAGGGGGTCTGCAAGGGAAAAGGAAAGTTTTCTGAGCATTGCTCAAAGAGCCAGAATAACCCATTTTCTTACAGGATCAAACCAGTGCAGCACCTCCAAAAGGTGCAGGTTCTCTAAACAGACACAGCCTCGGAGCAGAAATAAAGGAAGTGCAGCCACACTCAACCCCGGACTGAACATGGAGCATGATCCTGCATCCATTCATTACTGAGGTGGCTGCCAAGCTACTTTCCCTGTGGGTTTCTGACTGGAAGAGCGACATCCAAACACTCCACGTTTGTGTTCAGATTCCTCTCCTCACATCTGGAGACTTGTCTAAACTTCACACTGTGAAGAAGATAAATACGAAGAGGCCTTTGCTTCAGTCCCTGTGCTATTGCTGTCTTTTGAATGCCTGACCCTCTGAATTAATAAGGCACCTCTGTAACCCACCTCCATCCCCAGGCTCCTCGTCCATTTTCCTGATGTCATACTTTGTGGGGAGCGAAAAAAACAGTTTCATGAGCAGAAACCGAGATCAAGATACGACACTTCAGGTCGTAGCACTGTGAGAATGCTCAGCTTTGTACAGTAACAGAGGAAAGGGGCAGTGCCAGCCTCCTTCAGCAGCGCTGCTGCAGAGGGAAGCCATGGGGTGACCCTCTCTCCACTTACAAGCGGTGCTTAAAAATGAATAACGGTTTATAATAAATTCATAGAGAGTCCTGAAGGTCTCTGTGTTTGACTGACAGAGGGGCTCGTTCCCAGGCCAGGCACTCCAATGGCATTCTAATCCAAAGGAGGAATGCCTGCAGGGCAGCATATACATTTACAGCTTGACTAGGCAGCAAGAAGGGAGATGAAGCAGAGTCATAAGGAAGGATGCTTCTTAGTCACAAATTGGTGATCATCATGCTACGGGTAGGATTTTGGCTGAGGAATGGATTTTGGTTGAGGGGAGAGAATTTGAAAAAAGAATATTTGTGTTACTTTGAGAGCACAACATGTTTGCACAGGAGCACTGCAGTCACACCATTCCCACAGGACTCAGGGGGACCTGGACAGCCAGAAGAGCCAGACCATGGCCTTACAGAGTATAGACAGAGTATAGGTGCAGAAATCAAGAGAAAACTAGCAGCTAGCACTGAAGATCAGCTTCCAGCTGCTGGACTTGCTATGGAAACACTGACAATTGGAAGGGAAACTGCAATAAAACTTTATAGTGAAAAAATTTCTTCCATAGTAAAGAGCGAAATGATTCCCAGCATAATGTTAAAATCATATTATGCCTGCTGTACTTGAATTTCTCAAAGCTCGCAAGTATTTAAATGAAATTATTTTAACTTCAAAAGCTTGTAATAATAGGCAATTATATTTCCTATATATGGTAAATAACCTTCCTTCCTCAGTCACTGATACTTTCTTTTTCCAACATTTTAAATCCCCTCTTCTTCCTCCCCTCATGCCTACATTGGTTACTGAAACATGTACCACTGTGTGAATCTGACATTACACAAAAGAGGTCAGTCACAAGAATGGTCAGAAGAGGCAGCCTCAGCAGGAGCTGGAAAAACCCAACTGTATTTCATTTTACGTTCTTGTTTTTCAAACATAAAGCTGGATACAAATCTCCTGTACTCATTCAGCCTTTTTTACCACTGCTTTTATTACCTTGGAATGGAAGGTAGGTGCCTGAAAAAACTGATTGGAAGTTTAATTTTATGGAAGAGTCTGTAAATACCTTTTTGTCCCTCGCTGAAATTATATTTGGTGCCTGCCAAGAGTAATACTCTTCTGTGCTGCAAGCACAAATCTGGGTAGGATGGAACAGTGAAGAAACCTCCCTTATGGGGCTTGCTAAACCCGAGCTATCACCCTGCTTTAAATTATGCAGTGTGGTAGTGTAAAGTGGCTTGAACACAGCAGATTACCCAGCACTCAGATGCAGTGGGAGATCCCACTGATAGCTCCTGCCAGGGAATGGGAAGAGAATATGATCAGAGAGCTCTGTGCTCAGGCTCTGGTCTTTAGGGAGCTGCAGGCAACAGCCATTAAGTTAAAAGAACTCCAAGGGCTTCTCTAAGCAACAGCAGGGAGATCACCAGTCCCCCAGCCAGTTAAGGATTCACACTCCCAGCTGCTGTGTGTATCTGGCTGCAGAATTAACAACCTACCTTTGCAAAAACTAATAAAAGGAGTTCTGGACCCAGGACAGCAAACTCAGCAGCCTGTCACCCAGAAACACAGCGCTGGTACAGGGAGATGGCACCTGTTATTAGGCACAGCCTTGCCTACGTGAGGGCCTGGAGCTAGATGTGCATTTTGTTTCCCCCTGTATTTCCTGAAGGAATAATGACTTTAATTAAAACCTACCACATTCCCCCTGGCCTCGAGCATGTGCAGTCTCCAAGCCCTCACTGGCATCTTTGCTTTCGGCAGCTCTCCTCGATGTTCGCGTTTTGGTTGGCAACTCTGGGGCCTGGAGGAAATTGCTCACTACGCTCCTCATGCCCTTCTTTCCCAATTCTTTCTCCACCTCTGCAATGCACAGAAGAAAAACAATCACTGCCATCAACTGAAGATAAAAAGCTATCGCTTTGTTTGGAATTAATAGCACAAAAGAAAAGCAAACAACACAAAACAGGGGTTCCTTGGGGTTGTTCAGCCATTTGAGCCCTTAAAATGACATGTTTGCCCAGAAAAAAAACACCCACATGTAAACAAATGATTGCTTTCCACATCATTTACACCAGGTAGTGTAAACACACAGGACTGAGTTTCACTGCAAAGCAGTCTATGAATAACAGGCAGAATTAAGGATGCAGCCAGCCCTCTCCTCACCCCTGGAATTGCTGCTCCAACAGGGACCCAGACCTACCATCCGATATGCTGGATTCCTGAAACATCGTTTCAAAGGCCTGATGGATCTCAGCAAAGGACGGTCGATCAGAAGGACTCCACTGCCAGCCTGAAAAAAAAGCACACCACCACTCAAAACTTCCCTCCAGCAGCAGACACTCAGTACCCTGCACCAGGAGGAGCCAGAAATCACAGCTCTCCTTCCAATACACTGAGATAAACTACTGACATGAAAATCTGATTTACAGGGTGCTGAGTGTCTGCAACCACTTTGGCTCAGTGACAGCTGCAGACACCCAGCACTCCCTAAATCAGGTTTTGGTGTCAGTGTGTGACAGTAGGTGCTAAGCACTGCTAGGGAAAAGTGCAGGGCACTGAGTCACGTACCAAAAGGCCAAGTGAAGAGTCACAGTCAGGACTGCAAGAAGCCAAATGAAGCTCCTGCTTCATCCTTGGAGCACAAGCTTTTCTTTAAGTTGTCAGGAAAAAGGAGACAAAGGAAGCATTGAGAGCCACAACAAATTCCCTCTGCAGGCCTGTGGACTCCCAATAGAGATGAACAGCTGGTTTCATAGCATGTTCATCCTCTAGAGAAAGCAGTTTTAACCAAGCACTTCCACACAGCACTGCACCTTCCCTGCAACTGGCAGGGGATTCTCGTGCCTTGCAGTACATAGCCAGACCCTTGCACTTTTATTGCACCCTTGAAGAGCTAAAAATCATCACCTGAAGGGCTAAGAAACACTTACATGCTCTCATGAGCTCATAAACTTTCTCAGGACAGCCTTCAGGACGCTCCATACGATAGTCCTTCTCCAAGAGCTCATAGACTTGAGACAGGTCAATCCCAGGGTAAGGGGACATACCGTAGGTTGCAATTTCCCACAGCAGAACACCAAAGGCTGCAGCAGAGAACAAGAGGGAAGAAAAAAAAATAGGGAGGAAAAAAAATCAATAAGCTTTGTTTTCATCTCGAATTTGAGAGGATGTTTAGTGGGAGTAGTCACTAAACAGTGCTGCACACTTAGACCAGCCCTGGGTGGCTCAGACCCCATGCTCAGCAGCAGCTTAAATGTTAAAGAAGCGTAACAAGGCTCTCCGTCAGCACAGACAAGTCTCCTGCGATATGACAGGGTAGAATTAGACTAATTTTCAATGTATCAGTTGTCTCAAACCCGAACGCCTTGAGATCCTTCAAGTCCTATTAGAGGCACAATTAAGAGACTTCACAGTGGATTAGCTGAAATGGCTTCACTGCTGCACTGCAGTCGCTCCCTCAGTGTGGCAGCTCCTCTCATTTGCAACTTCTCCCTAGAGGACTTGCACATTTTAATAGCTCAGTGTTTTTGGGGTGCCCTTGCTTAGCTGCAGTGTGGTCTGCAAGGGGAATCTGGGAGGCAGCAGTGAGAGGAAAGTTTTAGCAGCTGCTACCAACAAGATGATGTGAGGGTGAGACATTTTGGTCTCAGTGAAAGCTGAATAGAAGGGAGAGCACAGAAAGGGTCTTGGAACAGGCATTCAAGTGGCAGCAGTCAGTGGGGATGCAGGTCAGCAGTGGGGTCAGGCAGCTAACCCAGGAGTCAGGCACACAGAATAAACCCAACACCAGTTCAACAACCTGCATGTAATTAGTTCAGTCACCCTATTCTGTTCCTAACCTGAAGAGAAAGCGATTACAATTCTGCATAAGTAAGGAAATCACATCACATTACATGGCAGTGCCACCAAGGGCAATTTACATTAGACATTTCTGTGCACAATTTTCTTTTGATTGCTGTCTGGAGGCAGTGAGGTGAAAACATCTAAACCCTGGCGTGCCCAGCAGCAGCCCTGGCCTCTGGGGACAGCTGATCTCAGATGAGATCCCAAAGTCCACTGCCCCAGCTCTGCTCCCTGAGGTTACATTAACCCTAACTAAAGACACCCCATATTCTTTTGGGATTCTTCCTCCCCTAAGTAGTCTGCTATTGAAAGGCACCAGGGATCCTACAGCCACCACAGCAGTACAGCAACAACCTAAGACTGGGGCAGATACCCAGCAGCTGACACCACATGGAAACCCAAAGCAGCAGAAACACCTTGGTCAGCAATCACACACTCCTTGGGAGGCTGTTTTGGTCTTTTTTCCTCCATCTACAAAACATTTTACATCAGCCATCTACCTAAAAGTTTCTTCCACATCAAACCTTTCTCTGCACATTTTCCCCCAGACTGCAGAAAACTTCATCTCTGCTTTACTTCTGTCTGTTGGTTTATACATAGAAGATGCTCTGGATATCATTTTCCAAGTGCCTTTGGGACCACATTCCACAGACTTCTATCTCATGTCACAGGGCACTTTTGAGAATTTGACCAACAGCTATGGCAGAGATATAAAACCCAAAGAAAGGCTGATAAAAGTACAGTGAGATTTTCTGTGGTCAGATTTGATACAATACAGCTCCATTTAGCTAAGCTTACTCTTATCACCAGCACTTCAGGGCTCTTCAATAACCATTTGTCATCAAATTTTCCCTCTGCTTCTCCTCATCTCATTCCAAAGATTATTCTTTTAAAATGCAGAAAGATGAGCTTGGAGCTATCACTAGACAGATACACACGTAATTATTTTTTTAACATAAAACGAACCAGATTCTTTACTCCTTGAAGTAGTTAGAAAGTTTTGGGCTTTATAATAATGCATCACTTCACAGTCCTGTGCAGAACTCTATCAAGGCAGTAGCACTGGTGCCCTTCAGCTCCATGTCATACATTTCTATCAACACTACAGTATCCTTTACTTTTCATATTTGCCAGCAACTGAAATATATAGAATCAGGTGGGCATTCTCTGTGCTCTGCTCTGAGTCTGCCCAAGCAGGGATTAGTTCCTGCACTCTGACAAGCTCACAGAACGACGTGGCTCAGACCAGGCTAAAACTGCTGCTTCCCTCCTGAAATGTTCCACCACAGCCTCATTTCACAGCCCTGGAAAGGAAGACTATCATCTGCATTAATTTGTCCATGCAAATTCTTACCCCAGACATCGGATTTAATGGAGAACTTGTTGTAGGCCAGGCTTTCTGGTGCAGTCCACTTGATGGGGAATTTTGCTCCAGCGTGGGCAGTGTAGGTGTCACCCGTCATTAACCTGCTCAGGCCAAAGTCTGCCACCTTCACCAAGTGGTTCTCCCCTACAAGGCAGTTCCTGGCAGCAAGGTCCCTAAAAAGAAGACCAAAAATAGGCAATGAGAAAAGTCTTCACCATCTCACTTTTAGCGATAGCAAGGCAGCCTGCTGTTCCCAAAGAAACCTGGGCCTGTGTGATTATTTTGATCCAAATATTACACAGAAATTCTGGAGTTACATGCACACACCCAAGAGGGAAAGTTATTTTCCATTCTGTCTTCGTAAGACTGTCATCCCAATTTTTTTTTTCTTCTAATTTGAAGTGAGAGCTTCAAGAAGCCCCCTCACTTTCAATAAAAGCTGCCACCCTCAGGATAAAAATATTTCGAAAAAATGTCAGTGCTCAAGTTATCAATAGCTGGGGATGAGCACTGAATAAACTGAGTTTCAATTCCTCACTTCTTGCCCACCTCTGTAGCGCTTCAGTCACCCCAGCCAACACCAGCCATTCTCCAGAACTCCTTTTCCAGTCCTTGCTTAAGCACCAGGATGAGCTTCCCAGCCCTGCTCTTTCTCCTCCCAGGTGTACCACCTTTTACAACACAACTTGATCACAATCAGCATCTGGCCTTTGCAAATCTGCAAGAGCCTCTGCTATCAGTGCTGGCATTTTCAAAGGACTAGGAAACAAGCAGAATTAACTTTTTCTCCACATTTTTTTCCACCACTGGGCCCACCCCGGCAGGTGAGAGATGTGCACGTTGCATTTGCCACCTCCCTGGCTTGTACATGCTGCTTATATCCTTGGAAGTGCTTCAGGAGGATAAAAATGTAAAGCACAGAAGGAAATTTCTCCTAATATTAGGTTTTGTTAAAAACATTTTTCCAGATTATGTCACGTTGAACTAAAAATTAATTGTACCAGGAAGCTCCTGCGAGATCATTAGATATGAGGCAGACACTGCTGTTTCTGTTGCTTGTTCTGCTCAATCAGAATAAATTAAAAAAAAAAATCAGAAAAAAGTACATCTTACTAGATGCCCATTTAAATTTCACAGTGTTTTTGAATGTACCTTCTTATCAATGCTGATTACTACAATGTGTATCTAAATAAAAGCTCTTCTCCATAATCAAATTCCTCCTCCTTCCTGATGCATTAAATGAGGTCAGAGCAAAGCATTTGAATCCATGGATGTGAATTGTGACAACACTCTTCAAATGACTGGGTAGGTGGTTATGGGGGTGGCTGATAAGGAAAAATGCTACTATTTATTTTAAATAAATGGGTCATCAGAAGTAAGAGGAAATGAAATTAAATGAATGGCAGAGAAGACAAATGAGATTCACACAAAGGAGTTTTTAAAGTTTACTTCCTGCAGGCTGAAGGGACAAAATCCTTTCAACAGAGCAAATCAAAGGCTGGAAATTTTAATTGGCAGCATCACTGTTCAATTTATTGACTGATAGCAGCATTTAACCAGGCCTTTCAAGCAGCAAAGGCAACTCATGGCTTAGAAGAGCGCCCAGAACTTTACACACAATCTTCATATTTGTCTCTATGAAAAAACACGTGCTAATTCCATATTTCAGTTAATTGGGCAGGAAAGGTCACGCTACGACACCGAGAGCATCTTGTACAACGCTCAGGCACTCTCCAGCCCTGGCACAGGATGTGTCATTACATTGCCAGGAGCCCATTTCTGCAGACAAGGAACGCAAAGCTCCAGCCATAATTGCAGCACACTTTAAAGGTCAGAGTCCCTGAGACTTTTAAGACAGCAGAGATGCTTATTAAAGCGAATACACAATCTGGACAATAGCATGGAACAATCCCTGTAGTGGAAAACAAAGTGAACAAAACAAGAAAGAACAGGGGATGAGGCGGTGCTTGGAGGGTGATTCTGCTGCAGGGACCTGCACACATCCAGCATCAACAACTGCAGCTGGTTTGAAAGGCTGTCAGAAACAAGAAAGTGGCTTATCTGGTCCATTAGAAGTCCATTACTTTGGGCTTTAATTCACATTTAAGGCTTTGCCCAAAATGTGTAAGTACTGACGTGTCTTTCACCTGCATCTACCTCAAAGGCAAGAGAAAAGCCCTGAGAGAAAACCCATCCTCTGGACAGGTTAATAGACTGTGCCAGATTTACACTGGCGTGTTAAATATATGACACCAATCAATGCTGTGATAGCCTGAAAGGGAGGAAAACACATCAAGGATTGCTCTGTGCTGGAGATTCAAGGGTGCTCACTGTCCTTCCTACCTGTGGATGAAGTTTTTCTTCTCCAGGTATTCCATGGCTGAGGAGATCTGAGTTGCCATGTACAGCAGCACCACAGCATTCACCTCCTGCCTGTTACACTCCCGCAGGTAATCCAGCAGGTTCCCATATGTCATGAACTCTGTGATGATGTAGAAAGGAGGCTCCCGTGTGCACACCCCTGGGGAACAACATAAAGTTGACAATAAATGTTGCAGAGTATCAGTGAATCTTCAGGTTTCATCCTCAAAGGCAATTTGTACCTCCAGAAGGCAGAAAAATGGGGCTTGTGGAAAGAATGGATTCTGCTTGGAAGTGGTTAATAGAGGGGTTTAATTTTCTGCTTCAGGCTCTGGCAAATTAAACATTAGGGAGACGAGATCATTAAAAATCATGTATTAGTGGTACAAATTGTGAATTTTGCCAGACAATAAGTGTCTGTATTTAAAGCCTTGGTATGGTAAGCAGCTTATCTGCTCCTTAACATCCATATCACTGCACAAGGGTTTAGTTCAAATCCCTCTGCTTGGTATTTATCACTTACCTAATAATTGCACCAAGTTTGGATGCTTGATCTCCTTCATTACTGCAGCTTCTTTCAAGAACTCTTCCACCTCCATGGTATCCTCCTGCAGAACAATGGCAAAGCTTTGGCAAAGGAAGTGTACACAAAGGAGGAACAGATTTTTGTATGAGGACACAAAAAACCCTGCAAACTGACAACATAAGCCACAGTTCCCACACAGTAATTTTTCCCTGTAGCCATAACACAAAGCCAGGGAGTTACAAACATTAATTTTTGTATGATTTTAAAAATACATATTTTTTTGTCATTTTCATACTAGCTGAGCTTTCTGGGGCAAGAAAATCCATATCCCTTTTGTGAAGGGTGTCTCACAGAACACTCGAGAGCTGAAAAGGAAAAACAAGCTTGCTCCTAACAGAAAAAAAAAAAAGATAACATGAAATAAAAGGTACAGAAAAGGAACAAGAATGAACATAAAAGAAAGGATACACCACAATCAAATGCTTGAGAGGCTGCTGAAAGGCAGGCCCTTGGGTTCACTGGGCAGGAACAAGAAATCCCCTCTCTCAGTCAGGGAGGCACGACCGATGGCAGCCACTGTGAGACTGAAAGCCTAAAGTTCCACAGATTCATTCCTGGCATTTAGAGCCTGACCCATGACGTATCCATTCTGGGCAGACGTGTCACTACCAATTTGTTGGGCGCCATAAAGTTACTTGGCACAGCACAAAACCAAGGAAGATACAATCTTGCTCAAAAGACATATTTTTCTGAAGCAGATACGCCCCAAATGGCCGGAAGGTCATTTCAAAGTGGTGCAAAAATACAGATCTATTCCTAAAGCAATGTTTCTTTCTATATCCATATTTTTTTCAATGATGGATTAATGTTGACAGGCTACATGGACAAAGTGTTTTAGGGAAGGATTGGAAAGGATTTACTGCTGCTGGTGAGAACGATAACAGTGGGCTGCCACTGTGAGATCCAGCCAGCTCCCTGCTCTGCACTTAGCACTGAGAACATTTTTCCAACACTTCCATTCAATCATTTACTATTCATTGCCAATTAGCTTGATTGACAGCTGCGATTTGCTCAACACACTGTCAAAACTAATAGTCCAAAGGTCCTTGTGAGCAGAACCTTAAACTGTTCTCTTTGGCAAAGGAAATTGGGTTAATAATCCAGGTTGCAAAATTATCCTAAATACGCCTTTGTCTTATTCATGCTGCACAAACCTTGGAAGGTTTGTCCTTCGTATAGCTGCTCCACAGTTTGGAATTTCTTACCTCTCAGTGACCATATTAATAGGAAGGACACATACAGAGAACCAATGTAGCAATGACCTCTCTGAAAACCTGATCTCATGGAAAGGACCAAGCTTTAACTGGCTTCCAGCTCCCACTATATTAAACCATGGCAGAAATAAAACAGTTCTGGCTGTCCAGCATTTTCCCAGCACAGCACAGGGCCATGCCGTGGCATTAAGGGACACCAGGGTTACATATTGCCTAATTTAAAACACAGGCTTCTCTGCCAGGGAAAAAAATAAAGGAGAGAGAAAAAAATTTAAAAATACAGAAGAAAAAGCAGAGGCAGTTCTAGGAGCAGCAGAGCTGAGGTGAGCAGTAAGAAATGTGCTGAGCTGACCAGCTCACAGCAGCTCAGCCATTAAATGGCCCTCAGGAGAACCAGCTGTGGCCAGAGTCACCACCAGCTGCACTTGGCCCAGGGCAGGTCACAGAGCTGTCCCTGCAGCCACTGCCTCGTGCTCCTGTCCAATTTGGGGGTAAAAGCACAAATTCAGAGCGTGTCCTGTTATAACAGCCCCTGATAAATACTGTGTCCTGTGCAACCCACAGAGCTGCCAGGGATGAATTTTAACAGGCAACATCTCATAACCAAAACATGGTCTTGCCCTCTCCAGTTAAACACCGAGGAACAGTGTGTGCTGCTTCAATCACTTCTTCTCCAGTTCTGTGCCAGCCATGAGCTATCTTTAGACACTTGATAGAAAACTGAACAACAAATGGGTGTTCATAAGCATCATTATTCAAAAAGATGCTGGAAGGACTTTTCTTCTCCTCTCTCTTTTAGTCTTCGCTCTCCTTTATCTTTCTATAGATATATCTGAGGTAGATGGGGAAGGAGGAGGAAGAATCATACAAAGTTTTGAAAAACATTCTCTCAAAGGAAAATAAAATGAGTCATCTGAAGATTTGGGCAGAAGCTGCAAAAGGCTTGTTTTTCCCAGTAGAACTGGGATATAAATGCAATTTTAAAATGTTTCCCAAAACTTTGAAGAAAGCTATAATCCCACCTGTCAGGCAGCAGACTAATGGATTTAAAGAAGGTGGATTATAAATTTGCTTTTAAGGATGGTTTTAGTGTGCATAATTGCAGGCTGAAGTGTTTCTCAACTCTCTTCTTGGTTGTTCTTACACTCCCCAGTGGAACATGCTGCTCCATACTACATTATGAACCACTTTTAGTCATGTTTCATTAAATATTTATTTATTTGAAACAGCCATGGTCTGTATTAAGGTTTCTCCTTTGCACAAACAGATTTGATGGGATAACATGCAATTTGTCTTTGTTGATGGGTTTTAGGGAGAAGAGAATGAAAGCAACAACTTCAGTTTGGAACAAGATGGGAAATCTGAAAGCATCAGGAATCCTCACACTGCAACCAGCAGCAGGAAAATGTTACTGCAAGCCATGCTCCAGGAAAAAAGCTGGGCTCTCCTCAGTGTGAGCAGGTGTTTTGCTGAACCTGATCACATCCCTGCTCACCTGCACCACAGCGATCCGAGCGATCCCGAGCAGGGACAACACTAGATGTCACTCGCTCCCTGTGCAAGCGGCACTTGCACTCCCCCGCTGGGAGCAGCAGCAGGAACCTCCAGAGCACAGAAGAGGCCAAAATGAAAATACTTTCTGCAGCCATGGCAACCCAGAAGTACTGAGGCAGCCGCTGCTCGGAGAGCAAGGAAGAAATATTTTCCCCAAATCAAGGAAAGGTTCTTCCCCTGACACTGAAGCATCTACAGAGTCCTCTCCACTTCAAAATTTCCATTGCAAAAAAACCAAAAAGAAACAAACGAAACCCTCGGTTCTGTTTGTTTCTGCAAGACCAAACCATGTCCCCATTCGAGGAGAGAGAACATGGTGTCAAGTTCGCATAAACTCCTATTAAGCAATCAAATGCAATGTGTGCAGATGGTGCCAGAAGATCTCAAGACAGTTTTATAAACATAGATGAATTAGCAAACGACCTTATGAACTCACAGAGCACTATTTGCATTTCAAGAGACAAGGAAACCAAGACGCAGAAATCAGGGAGCAGAGCCAGAAACAGAACTGATTATCCAGTTCTTCATTAAAGCCACTTATGAATTTTAATATACCTTAGCTTGCATACCATTTTTCCTCCTCTTGTGTCTTTTGATAAGAAGCAGCTGTGAACAGTTGCTTAAGACTTCCAGGTACACAGGGAGCTTGTCTTTTGGGAAAGATGCCACATAAGACAGAAAATCAAAACACGTAAAGCCTCCCTGAAGCACAGGCTTTGAATTTCATGTTGACTAACTCACAATCTACAGCTTTCCTTAATACACCGGCTTGTGCTGGTGTGCTCATCCCTGAACAGCTCACCTTTACCACACCCTGAACACGAGACACCACAGGATTGTTTACTTTTCTAAGGTTTCATCCATTCTCCAGCAAAAATTGTGCTATTAACATCCTTCTCTGTTTAGATATGAATGTTATAGGTATCACATAAACCATAAGAGGATCAAGCTCTTTTAAAAATAGCCTATTTCCAGCCTACAGCACTCAAAGGGAGGGCCACCATCAACACAAACACCTAACTAGAACGGAGGGCAGGCAGCCAGCCTGAACTTGCTCCCAGCTGAACGGGGAATGCTCCGAGATCGAATCCTTACCTTGAGAGTCTTCACGGCCACTGTCAGGTTGTACTTCTTCCAGACTCCCTCATACACCTCTCCATACTGGCCTCCACCCAGCTTGTGCTTCATGGTGATGTCGGTGCGCTCGATCTCCCACTTGTCGTAGTTGGGGGACACGCCGTAGATCGTGGGCTTGTTGCGCTTGGGCGCCGGGTAGTGCAGCGTGGTGATGAGCCCATCTGCCACGGTGGAATGGTGATGGACCAGCTCTGCCAAGGTGTTGAAGCGGCTCTCTGAAGACACATAGAGCTGGGAAGCAAAGGGGAAGGGAAAAGCTCGTTCAGGTTATGTCCCTTGGGGAGCTCGTACGCAGGAGCTGCTGGTAAAACTGTGAAAGCGAAGTGTGGTGCTGCTTCTACTCGAGCCATGGAACTGTGAGCTCCAAAGGCTCTGTAACCAGCTCCAGAGCCCAGGACAATCAATGCTTACATGGGAAAGGCATGGATTCAGGAGAAAATACATGCACTTTGCCAAAACAATAGGGCAGAAATGGCTGCAAATAGCACTAGGCTGGCATGCTGTTGCTTGAGATGTCTTTTCTCAAAAGGCTGGTCAGTGGGACACTTCCTGGAGAATATGGGAGGGGTGTCAGCCTCAGTGTCTCAATTTCACTATTACTATTTATGACACTTTCACCTGCCTAAATTCTCCTTGAAGCATCACTGGCAAACCAGAGTTTTCCCTGCTTTAGGCCTGAGCTTCTGCAGAGGTTTAGCATGAAGTCAGGAGCTGATCTGCTCCATCCCTGTGATGGGCACTGATCGATAGCACAGAAGGAAAATCATTACCACTGAATGAAAACCTGCTGCGAGGCATGATAACCCATATTTGTTACCTTCTTAACATTTATACAGAAGATCCATTTTAAGCCTAAAATCCTGCTAAAGATAATGGACAACCGCCTCCCTCCCACCAGAGCTGTTTGTTTCCAGTTTTCATCCTCAAGCCCTGTCTTCTGCCAAGCAAGGTGAAAAAAAGCTAGAAATTTGATTATTTGAAAAGTGCTCCCTGAAGGACAGGGAGAAATCTTTGTATCATCATGCATTTTTGCATCATAGTCTAGCCTACAACACAGAAAATGGAAAAGCTCTATTTCTCACAAAGAATCAAGGTTTGGCAAGGGACAAGCTCACAGGAATAACAGCACCATGTTAGGCCACCCAAATTCCTGTCCAGTCCACACACTAGTCCTGCTGCTTGTATCACATGCCAACAGCTATGATCAAACTTCCCAAAGGCTTCTGACACACTGGATGAACACTCAACAGTTTCTGCATTTGCAGTGGCCATCTGTTTGGGATTTCAGGAGGCTGGGAAGTTGATAGGGCTGCCAGGCATCTAAAAGTCCCAGACTTAAGAGTCAAATTCTGCTTCTTCCACCTAGACAGAATTTTTGGATGGAAAAAGAAAATGCATCTTTGAAGCTCCAGCAATAAAAGAGTATCACCAACAAAAAAGGGAGCTGCGTTTGCAAGAGAAAAAAATGTTTGCAGGAAAGGACAAAACCACCCTCAAACTTGACTAAAGTATTTTTAATGAAGACTGAAAAATAATGGTGACCTCCTGAGGAGCATGTTCACAACTCTCTACCAAAATGAACCAGATATTCTTTCGGTAAAGTAACTAAAAAAATGATTAAAAAAAAAAAACCTCTACAAAAACCTACAACACGTTTCATGATCAAACAGGTGAAATCACCTCAAACCACATGTTCTTAGAACAGAAAAGTGACAACATAAGAAGCTGTTACAGCTGCTTGGTGTGAGTGACCAAGCATTAGCCAGTACAACCACAACTTAAAACAAGCCATGCCTGTTTGGGAACAACTTGAAGTACTTGCAGTGGTATGAGCAGTTCCCATGTTACACTGAGAATTAAAATCTAAAAATATGGATGTAGAAAAAGCTGAGCTCCAGGATTACTTGGAAGTATTAGAGAGGCATGGAGAAGGAAGCTCCCCCATGGTTTTATGACAACTTGTATCTCATAAAAATTAGAGATAGCTGTATTTAGTGTGACAGATTGTATGATCCTGTTACAGAAGGAGAAAGAAGCTAAATAAATGGCCAAAGATTTCAGAGAAAACCTGTAGCAGGATGAAGACAGAACAGAACTGCCCTGTCCAGGCCACAAAAGCAACACTCCATGCCTTAGCACTCATTAAATTCTCCATTTACATTAAGATAATCTTCCACCAGTAAATATGTTTATTCTGTAGGCAGGTTTTTTCTAACCCCTCACTGATGACACACAACAAGAAAACCATGTGGTGCTGCTGACTTGTACTCTCACAGAGGTGACAGACTCAGCACTTGAGTTTTGTAGGGACTCAAGTTTGCTTCCTGGCTATGTTTTTGAGACATTATTTGGTCAATTTTTGTGTATGAAACAAACTAGAAACACCAGTCCTGTTCCAAAGGGCTCTGCTTGCACAAATGAGCTGCTCATCTGCACTTCTGCCACCAGACCACATCTCTTTTTCCTGGATAGGGTATTTTATACAGGTGGTTAAACTGGCCCATGCTAACCTCAGCACATCCTAAATTCAATGGCACTCCTGCTCCCCACTCAGCAGACAAAACTGAACATCCACACCAAAAAACCCATGAAGGTTCAAGTCTGCATGCAATTCAGCCACTGGAGGATCCAAGAGACTCAAGCAGGACCCCAGTCCTGCTTCCTTCCTGCTGAGGACAGCAGGATTTGAAGAACTGGCTGGACAAGGCTGTTTATTCAGTTGGGTTACTCAATAGGAGGTTTTCCCTCAAGTACTATCAAGTCAGGAAAACCAAGTCCTCTGTACCACAGAAGTGGTTTACCAGATGACTGGCTACACTGTGCCAGCCAAATCAAGAAAGGTCACTTTTAATACCTTCCTTAAAAAAACCCCAACCAACAAAGCAAAACATTAGAGGGTGGTCCAGAAAAATATGACCCATTAAAGTGAGAAATAAAGAAAAAATTCCCAGAGGAATTTTTTAAAGTTGTTGAACTCCAATGCTCTCAATATCATTTGTACTAAACTTGAGATGTACAAACCTCTGACCTCTCTAGTCCCTTCAATTTTCCCTCAGGAAAAAGGCTTTGCAATGCAGGACACACCACTGTGCTGAGCAGCAGCTGCTCCACGTGTTCCTCTAATACCTCTTTCTCCCAAAGCATGTTCTGTCAGGCACAGGATATGATCCCACCAAAGCCATTTATGCTTACTGCAGCACTGGGAGATATTAAATTCCCTGGACAGGCTGACTAATGATACAGAAGGCTGGAAGGGCCCCAGGTGCTCAGGGCAGTGAAGGCAAGAGCTTTCCTCCAGCATGGCCATGATCTTATAATGGTAATAAATATAGTACGACACAAGCAGCTCAGAGCAGGACCTGCTCCAGCAGCCTCCATTCTGCAGAGGGACAAACAGGGATATTTGCTCTCTCTTCCCAGCTCCTCAGCTTTGACAGTCAGGGACAGGGTGCTGGAAGAGCAGACTGTCCCCAGACTTGCAGCACATCTGCCTCTAAGACGCCGCAATTCACTGCCCAGCTCGTTAACGCAAATTGAAACCGATGAGGTTTAACGCGCCAGGCTGCGAACTGCAGCACATGATGCATGGACATGGCAAACTGCCCCTTCTGCAGGGATGCTGGCACTTGGCACAGCATCAGGAGGACTGTGGCTACCTCTTTGCTTTACCCAAAAGCCACAGTTCTCAGTCACTGCTGCTCCTCAATTTTGTATTTCCAACTACCATGAGCTGCAGATCTGCTTTAGTGAGTTGTTCCAACCTGCACTTGTTCTCAAAAACACCAATGCAAGTAACTTTGTGAAAAACAGTTAACCTGGCTAACACAGACCTGAATGGATTACTGGAGCTCTGCAGAACTATTTTTCTGGGATAAAACCAGCTCTGCTGGGATGAAAGCCTTCATATGCCAAACTCTGTTACAGCCGAAATGGAGAACATGTGCTGTCTCCTCACGGACACATGCTTATTTACACCAACCCAAAGAGCCTTCGGTTCAAAACGTTCACATGTGAGCACTGCTCATCTGCCAGCTCATCTACAGGAATAGAAGGAATATCCACTACTGAGACAGGAGGAGGAATAATATTCCAGATTGCCATGTAGTCCTTCCAGTATGCTGCATGTCAGCACTTCACAGAGCTGATGCTGACCACAGAAAGTGTCTACATGGGAGGGAGAAGGAAGAATCAAAATGCCTTAAGTTGGAAATCTGTTGCCTTAAATAACATGGTCAGAATTGTCTCAATTACAACCCATTTGCTAAAGCAAACGTATTTCACCACTGAAGAAAATCTGGCTATGTTATTGGAAGTTTTAGAGTGCTGAGTCTGATAAATAGGAAACATGGTGTACTGGTTCCCTGTATTTTCATACTAAAGATTTTGCTGTCAGCATTGCTGTAAGAAGAGTAAAGCTCTCACAGGACAAAGGAAAATTGGGCACAGTGGGCTGCTACTATACTTCATTACTTTTATTTTTTTTCTTTTGAAGAAATTTAATGGCATAGAATCTGTCATCTATTAGATGCTGGCAAGAAGAGCCTCAGCAGCCACGCTCTAGACTCACACTTCAACTTCTGCACAGGATCTAAAGAGACACTGCTTAAAACAGATTTGTTAAAAAACAACATTTTCCAAAATCCAATGCCAGTAGAAATGTTTCCATGAAATTAAAAACAAAAATCTGTGGAAAACTACACTTTTATGCTAACATTTCTCTGCAGCATCCACAAAGCACAGCATTGCAACACTGCTACGGCACACAACAATCTAGGGAAAAAATGAAGGAACTGGGGACAAAGCCCATATAAAAGTGAAAGTGCCTACCCGTCTCCAATGATCACGCTGAAATACTGTAGAGAAATCAAAACAGTAGTTAAAAATACTGCAGAACACCTCAGAAAGCATTCTGTCCCTAACATTTATAGTTTTATTAGCAACAGGCACTGACTTTTCTGATTTGACAGTCAAAGAGATTAACTTTTGAACATAAAGATAAGTTAATCAGAATTTCTTATTAACGATCTATTAGATTCTGCTCTATTTTCTCCTTTAAAGTGTTTCACCACTGATCTGTATTACACATTTTGGCAAAGGAATAAAACTGTGTTGTCCCAGCCATGTCAGAATCTTACAGTTTAGTGTTACTACAGATGATGAGCCTCGTGACCAGAGGCCAGAACTGCTCAGCTCGACTGCTACCGCTCGACCTGGTGCAGACCAAGCACCCCAGCGAGGTTTGCACGGCCTGGAGCCTACCTTGCCATCGGAGGCAGTGTTGATCCTGTAGTGGTAGACCCGCCCCTCGTAGCGCAGGGAGATGGATCTCTGCCCGGGGCTGCTCTCGCTCTCCCGCACCAGGAAGCTGCCGTTGATGCCGCTGCTCAGCAGGTACTCGGCCGCGTTCCGCGACACCGGCCCGTGGTACCACGAGTGCTTCTCCAAGCTGTTCACCGGGGTGATGTAATTGCTGGGGACCCAGCCCTGCCCGTTCTTGGTCTGTGCCTCGCACCACTCCCCATTGTGGTTGTAGCCCAGCACACGGAGCTTTTCACCTTGGGGAGAAGACAATGTATTTAGACATGGCAAGCCCAGGAGCTGATAAAGATAAGTTCTTTCTGCCTTACAGATCTCCTATAAGAATAGGTATCTGACTCAGCAGGGAGGATGTGTTTCTCTTCAAGCTTGAGTGGACCTTTCCAAGCCAAATAAAGTCACATGCTTCGGATTTTTAGGCTGTCCTGCAGTTCTGCACCAGCTCCAATATTGCTCGAGTTTAAAAAAATGAATCCAGAGAATTTTATTTGAACTGAGTTGGCTTGTTGGAGCTAGGAGAGAACTGGAGTGGATAAAAAATAAAAAAATAATTTCAGTTAGGAAGGTAAGTAGATGTGACTTGGAGTACATACAGTATTTTTTTACTCAATCCTTCTGGTCCTCATATCTGTACAGTCATTTTTCAGGCACTGTGTTTTGGAGAACTGTGAAAATAAGAGGCCAGCCTCCAAAATCAGCTTAGTTTAATTTCTCAGTTCAAATTCTTGCTCCTAATGGAGACTTCAGTTTTGGCAAACAGTTTCTTGCCCAATGCAATAAAAAAGACAGTTTATAACCTTTAAAAAGGTCATGACTTTGTGAATTATTTGTATTTGTTTAAGATGATTTCCCACAGTAAAAAAAAATTCCACAGGGTTTGGTGTAAAGCTTAATGATTTTACAGTGACTTTCCTTTTCCCATATTCACAGTGGAATTCTGGCCAGTGACCTTACCTTTAGTTATGCTGAGAGTGTTGTCCCCACTTGCCACAAAATCATACAGTGCAACAAAGAGATGGGGGTCATTTTCACTAGGGCAGGAGAGAAGGTTTTCCTTGGAGTTCCAGCGAGCTGCTTCGCTCAGACCCTGCGGCTCAAAGTCTGACACTACTGGTCTCTGAAGGGCTTCTGGAGGAGAAAGAAGGAGAGAAAGGAAAAAGCAGGTTCACTTTGGCTGATAAAATCCATCTGGCCAACCCACGCACTCTGACTTTCTAAGCTGCATTGTTTCATGACACGTGTGCTCCTCGTGCGTCAGAGGACAGATACGGACAGTGCTTCAATGCAGATCTTCTGCCACATAGGCAGGACACTCTTGTTCCAGGGCTGTCCCTGGCCTTCCCAGAGCCCCCAGCTCCTGCCTCTCAGGAAATGCAGGAAAGGGAAAGCCCCTCTCCATCCCTCCAGTAAATGCAGCTCACGTAGGCTGTTTGCTGCCTGTAAATCCTTTGGCTCATACCTAACTGCTGGAATGGTTAGATTTGAAAACAAACCCAGGACCTTTAAAAGCTAAATCCCCTAATTATCCTATAAATGAAATGGCCAGAACGTGCAGCAAATGGAGCCAAGCAGGGCAAGATTTATAAGACATGGTATTTAAGAAGGAGTTAGGTCTTTTTGCTCTTCACAGCATTTTTAATAATTTCTCTTATTTGATGACAAGGCAGTGTCTCTTTTGTTGCCCTCTCTCCTGCCCATCACTCTCAAACCAGAGCAGAGTTGAGCATACTTCTACATTTTTTAGTACCCTGAGACACCTCCAAAGACAGATATTCCTGAAAACTGAGCTTTACAGGTGAGCGAAAACCAACCTCCAAAGCTTTTTGTACACCGCAGCACATTAGGCATGTAATATTCAGTAAGTATCAGGCAAGTCCCAATACATCAGGGAATTTTACTGCAGTTGTTCCTGCAAGCCTTTCACTTTGGAGTGTGATTGTAGAGCAGAAATGGAGATTGGAGCAGAAATGCTCCAGGTAATTGTGCCCCCTCGCTCTTTAACACACTATCCCCAGATGTGCTGGCAGCGCCATGCCTGACTGTAATGGCACAGATTCAGGACAATAAGTTGTGAAATTCCTCTATTTTGAAGGGTCATTCTCCATCTGGATGAGTTTGCTGAGCGAGGTCACAGCGTTGCACACAAACCATTGCGTCAGTGCAGCTCTGGGGACAGGAAACACGGCACTGTCACAGCAGCCCCTTGCGCCATGGAACTGCCCTTCACTACACAGCATCAGGCCCTGTCTGCTGAGCCCCTTCTCTGCACACGCAGGGCTTTGGACACAGAAATCCCATCCCAAGTGTTTCCTAGACTGTCAGCTCACCTGGGAGCACAGTATTCTTTTTAAACCTGCAACGCTCAGTAACATTGCGCTGCTGTACAGATGCAATCCCATCAAAACATTGTTTTAACACCACTGTTTGTTTGGCCTGGAAACTCAGTATAAGCTGTGCCAGTTAACCAGTGAAGAACTGATGCAACTGACACCAGAAAAGGCATGGAAGTTTAGTGTGGATGGACACATGTCCAAAATACATTCCCAATGGGGAAATGTTAAAATAAAAATCCCCAACAACTCCCCAAAATTCAACCCTATGAATCCTAACAATACAGATTATTTTCCAATATTATCTGTTATCTTTGATAGTGAAAGTGTGAATAGTAGAGGTGGCCATTATTTACCCAAAGACAATCTGGCACCCTTGATGTGTTGGTCAGGTGACCACTGGTAAAGGTTCTCTAGCTGGTTATTTATGTACATGAGTACTACTGTATTTGTTGGAAAATGTATATGATGTATGTGAGCAAAATTGCAAATACAGACACTGCTGGGCCTGTTTTCCTAGCCAAACTATAACTGCAGGGAGATGTATTTCCATAGTGAATCAGAACAGTTAAATAATTCCACTTTCTAAATGATTCCACAGTCAGAAGAAGTGGTAGTGTGTTGGGTGGTTATTTTAGGGCACCTTGACATCCTGGCTTCCTCTTCCTGTGTCCTGCAGGAAAATATATTTTAAAAGCCTGGGTTTCCCTCAAGAGTGACAATGAGAAAAGAAACAGAAAATCCACTTTCAGAAATTAAGCTATAATCATTTTACCATGAAAACGCTTTGATCCTGTCAAGCCCATTAAGTTCCCTTATCAAACACAGGGCACTGCAGTGACAGGAGATACTCCAAGGAGTTAAACCATCAGTGAACACCTGGAACAGACAGACAGCAGAGCTGCAAGTGGCAGACACAGCCTCAGCAAGCAGCAATGCTGGGATGCTCTCCCCCAGATATGGGACAAACCAGCACTGGCTGCTCCGTGGGGTGGACCATAACCTCTGTTAGGAAGGAAAATGCCTCCCACATGGGGCACTGATTCGACAGGAAGGCAGGAAATCCAAGGCAGGCTCCCCTCCAACCCCAGCACGATCGCAGTCCGGCAGAGGATGGCTCAGGCACAGACAGGGATGGGGATGTGGAGCAAAGCCAAGCGCTCCACAAGAATCCCTCCCTCGTGCCCAGGCCGTGGCGAGGCTGGGCCTGACTCATTACACACGGATGCCAAGGTATGTGCTTCGATTCAGCTGTGAGACAACACCGTGCCAGCCGCCAACAACACCCACGAGCTGCGGTAAGGGAGTCAGGGAAGGCTGGTTTTGCTCCATGACATTCCTACAGACACTGACTCAGTGATAATGCCTGCAAAACCAAGGACCAGCAAGAGCAAGGGCTGTTAAACACACACACACACGAGAATCTGCTAAGCTGGAAAACCACACCAGCCTCCCAGTGAAATCAGTGGATGCTCATACCCTCTGTCTCTCCCGGTTTGACCCTCCTGTGCAACCACAGGCACCCCAACAGAGGTGCAGGCTGTGTGTGAACGTGCTGTGCAGGAGAGCACGGATGGGGAAATGCCAGACACAACTCTTGGGCTGGTTTTTCCAGAACATAGGAACCCCAAGTTAAGAACTGGGGTGGGGAAGGTGGTGAATGAAGCTTGAAGAGTGTCCAGAAAGGGAGGATGAGGCCCTGAGTCAACACAGAGAAGAGCGTAAAGGAAAGAGCAGAATTGTGGTGACCCGAGTGTAGCAGAAGCTTGATAGACCGTGACAAAACACACATTTAAAGATCTGGGCCCCAAGAGGAGACTGTCAGCAGACTGAGGACACAAAACCACAAAGCGAGAGAAGCAGACAGGACATGTCCATCTGGGAGCCACGTACAGCCGGCTGTCAGCAGCGTTTATCCCTCTGAGCGATTCTCCAGCAAATCTGCCCAGACATCCCAGTCCTTCAGAGCAGGAATTAGACATTGCTGTTCCTACATATTGAGGGCCTTTTTCAACACACAGCTTCTTCACCTCCTACTGCTGGTTCTAACTACAATTTTACAGCACTGCTGAGATCTTCAGTGGGCCAGATTCCTCCTAATAAATCAGCCTGGCTGCTGTACCTACAGGAGGCCATCCTGGCACGCTGATGGGGCAGGAAGCGAGCGTAATTCAATCTGTTATCGCTGCGCTGTCGCTCCTTCCACACATCCACTTTGTCTTGTGCTGCATCCCAGCAAGGCTGCAATTTATTACTCTGATCATACCGTGCTCTGGATAACACCTGGGTTCCTGATAGGAGTCCTGAAGCAGCACTGTAATTCAGTTCTCCACTAACACCAACTAAATGATGACTCTCAATTAAAGCAGTGCAGACTTTGAAATAAGACAACAGCAGCTTGTATTTTGAGGCATTAAGAATGTCATCATTTCCCCCCCAAATTAAGTTTTTAACAGAAGGTATTTATGCTTGCACACTAAAAGGTTTCATAAGTAACTATCTCCTGCTCATTACTGTTCATACGAAGCCATGAATCATTGTTAGGGGCTGTGTGAGAACTTCTCAGAGATGAACAATTCTGGTCTGGATCAACGCAAGCAAATTTCCCTCACAATGTAAGGGAAGGGTTGGAAAACAGGCAGGAGCACAGAATTACACTTGGCTCCTCCACAGCTGACTGCGAGGCAGTCCCGAGGGAAGGAGGAGACCTCCTGTCTCCCTACAAAACAAACATCCTGTGGGCTTACAAACTGTGCTGGCATTTTTTCCACAAGGTTTGTAGAGCAAGGGAATGCAGAACACATCTAGTAATCTCTCTGGAGGCACAGCACACGCTACCCAAGCCTTCTCCTTTCCGTACATTCCCTTTATTCTTCTTTTCCCCAGGAAGAAACTATGATAAATGGCAGAATAGCACTGCGGATTTAATACTTCCAAATGTTTCTGACTTTGAGCACACATGATGGAGCAGCTGCCTCTGTTTCAGTATTTTTCCTTAGTGGCTCTCACAGATTCCCTATGCCTGATGGAATATGGATTTAAATATAAAATTGAAGAACCTGTAAACCAGATCTTTCCAAACAAGAAGGAAAAATTCATGTTTTATTTCAAATCCATTCCTCTAGTGAGATCGGGCTCAGCCTCTCCCGTACCCACTGCACAGACCACAGACCCTTCTGCAACAATGGCAACTGCTGGTTTTCCTGCTCTTGGCCAATATTTGGAAAGTCCACCTTTTTAGAGCCAGCATGAGGATAAACACCACTTTTTAAACATTGTGTATTTATACACAAAGATGAAGTAGTGCAGAAACTGATCCAGCCCCACTCCCCTGAGCTGGGCCAGTCTCCCCAGCTGTGCTGCCCTATTTCCCCTCCCAGAGAGGCACCTTCCTCCTGCAGTGCTCCCTCCACATGGAAACCAGGAATCTCCAGTGCTCCAAATACTGAACACCAAGACTCCTGAATGACAGCATGAGAACAGGAGCACCCATGGCTCCTGCTGCATTGTCCAGGCTCAAACAGACCCTCACAGTCAACTGCAGTGTTAGATCTTGTCTGGGCACCCCTGATGATGCAGCATCTCCCACTCCTCCAAGAGATGATTCCACAATTTTGGGGGTTTTACCACTTTTTTTTTGTTTTGTTGGTTTGTTTGTGGGGTTTTGGTTGGGTTTTTGTTCAAGGTCACTCTTACAAAGACCTGTAGGTTCTACCTGAGCTCATTCACTGAGTTTATTCCATTTATAACCCCTTAGTGACATGGCAAACATCATCTTTCTCCAGGCAGCTAATCACGGCTGTAGATGGATGGAGTGGAACAGTAAGTATGGCAGAAATTTGAACTTTAGTCCCAAATCTGCCACTAAGTTCTGCCTGACCTTAGACAATAATCTCTGGGAGAGGAAGGGAGAAGAGTAACTAGATTCAAGTGAACTTCAATGACACTTCAGTACTTCTGACAACCTCATTTTTATAGCTTTTGGTTTTGTTTCCTCACTGAAGGAGCAGAAATAGGGAAGTCTGCCTGATTCTGAGCCCTGGGCAGGGAAATCACCAAGCAAGAATCATCAAGATTTACTGTTATATTCCCTTGTTTTACTAAGCAGCCCCACAGCCTGCTCAGGAAAGGACAGACATATCTGTGGATGATCCGTTTTAGGTCTGAAAACAGTTACAATTTTTCCTGTGAAATGATAATCCTTTTCCTCACCACATCCCATGGGAAACTGTAGCAAGCACCATCAATCAGATTTTTTAACAACGATGGGACAAATAAGAACCACTGGAACAAGCACATAACTAAGAGGCCACTACAAAGCCAGAAATGTGGATAACAGCAAGAACTCTACTGAGTGGTGGTGGATGAGAGGCCATGAGGTGAAAAGAGCAGAAAATAGCCAAGGAAGAGAGGGAACAAACAGAAGGGAGGCACCAACCTCCAGGTTAATGCATTTGCTCTCCCTAACAGGGTGATCAAAGCCCTGCCTGCTGATCCCAGTGACACTGGGGCAGATCAGTCACTGTGCTGCCCATTTAGGTCTGGCTTAATATGTGCCTAAATGCATTACAAAAATCCCTCTCCAGAAACAGAGCAATGGGTACAGGCTGCCACTCCTTGCCAGGCTTTAGCTGTAACTAGACGTGCTAAAAGAAATAAATTAAGGAAAAAAAAAAGACAGTTTGACAGCTGGCAGGACAGGAGTCTTTTCAGTGAGAAAACAAAAGGACTTTACTAGTGTCCCCAAAATGTTTTTTTTTTAAACTTCACAGAGAACACTGACAGGTTTTAAACAAGGCTTCTGCCTTTCAGTGGCAGAGCCAAGCCCAAAAAGGCAGCAAGACTATTTCAGCCCCTATTTGGGACATGGACACGTTCTGTTTTGCTGATCAGATTGGCAGCAATGCTCACTGTGCCTCTTTACCCTTTCTTGGTGTGAAGTGGGTGAGGAATTACTCACTTTGGCAAAGGCAGAAAGGAGAAAGCAGATGAGAGAAATTCAAATCTGTCACATTTTAAAATAATATTTACTGGTGGGAACAGAAATGAGGGCAAAGAAATGCCCAGCTCAAATATCAATATGAAAACTCATATTGTCATTGTTAGAAGCAGTTTGAACCTATTTTTGCTCAAGTTAAGATTTCAGCTTTCTAAGGGAGCAGGACAGTCTGCCCTTGCGCAGCAGCACACAGCCATGGGCCACAGCACCTGCCAGCCCTCCACACCACACACAGAGCATCTCCAAACAACCCTCATTCCTGCAAACTAACAGAGCATAAAAGCCTTTCAGAATGGACCACCATGAAAAGAAAACCACATTTCTGATTACTTGGCCAAAGGACACATACACCTACGCACGTGCCTGACTCAAAATCAGGCTTACACCAAATCCAGACTCAGCACAGTAGTCTCAAAAAGTGTGTTTAAAAATACAACAAATAGATTGAATTATTTCTGTTAACATACGAATACAAAAATAAGGAATTAAGTAAAATTTCGTCTATTCTCCTGGCTACGACTGGTTTTCCAAGCACCTAATAGACCTTTTCAGCCTTTAAGCAGTTATGCTTAAGGTTTCCTAATCTATTAAAGTAAAATTCAGCTTTCCATACAACTAAAATAACAACAGCAGAGTTAAATCCGCCAATGATATCACCATCATCTCATCAATTCTTTCACAAGCTTCACAGAGGCTGAGGGATGTGCATGGAAACGAACTGGCCATCACAGGCTGTTCACAGGGATCCAGGAGCAATGATCCCGAGTTTCCGACCCTTGACACAACCCTGCCCCCTTCTCATGATCTGCCAAGTTTAAAATAACACATGCATATGTAAAAACTTGTCACATTCTTAAGGGCAACACAAGCAAATGGATTTCACTCCTGCTCTTGGAACTCAGGAGTTTGGGACAAGCCACCACCATTCTTTTGGAAGAGTCCTCAACAATGATTTCAACCTCATAGTAATGTTTGTAAGAAAGCTGCCCAGGAATACATTCAGCTTTAGAAAGGTGTAATAGAAAATCTTGCTTTTTTCAACTTCTTTTTCCTCAGATGAGTATCTTACCCTGCTCTCCAGGAGCTCCCCAATCAGTTATGAGGGTTCTGGGCTGGCTATGTCCCGACTACCACATCAAGGTTGCAGTTGCCACATTTGTACACTTTTAACATTCAATCTGACACTGGCTTTGGGTTTGTCCCACGCTGAACTGAGAAGTGAGCCTGAGCTACCTCGAGAAATTGAGTAAAAGTTGATTCAACGTATATTTCCCATTTCATCATAAAAAACAAATATGCAACCACAGTCTCAGGAAAGCAGAAAGTGGAAATACTACAATATTAATTGTGTCCAACATTCTTAACTCATACTGCCTATCCGGCCACGTCAAAATATGCTCTAATCCTATTATGAAACTGCATTACAAATTGGGGAGGGGGGGAGTGGTTGTAACGAACACAAAAGAGAAAACTTGCAAAAAGAGTCAGGGCAACACCCTTGTAACATCATCCTTCAGCATTCATTTCTGCAGAGGGAAATGAGGCCCCAGATGCTCTGCCTGTTCTCCCAGGGCTGTGTTGAAAGATCCAGCAGCACAGACAGGAGGCCCAGCACAGCTTGGGGCTCCTTCTCCACACACACTCTGAGCAATACAGACAAAGGTTTTGTGTACTTAAAAGATCACGGAAGAATTCAGTCACATAAAAACATCAAAATTATTCATGCATCTGCCCACCATTTGGTTTCTGAAACTTTAAATAAGCAGAAAAAGTCCTCTGGAAACTATTCTTTGATTTTAGAGAACAGAAAATTCCTCAGAGTCACTGAATGTATCCAATAAATACAGACCCTTGTTCCAAAACTTCTTCAACTGAGTTTGCCACGAGCAGCCATTTGTAGATTTTGAGATTCCTAACCTATGAATTTCCGAGGGCCGTTTCTGCACTGAATAGTTGAGAGTTGAGCAACAACGACTTGCGATAGGCCCCTGGAAATCAGCTGCTGCCTTTCGTGCCTCTGATTTGATGAGTTAGCACAGTCCTCCTGGCAGGAGGATTATTTTTACTGAAACAACCTCCAGCAACACAAAAGAAGTTGAAGGAGCCTGGACCTGTGGGATGGACACAGCCCTGGGAGGGCAGCGAAGAGCTTGAACGGAGGGACCACAACGCAGTTCCACAGGCAGGGTGTGAAGCCACGTCAGGGTGAAAATCTTGCTTGAGGTCACACCAAGCAAGACCTCAGCCCAAAGTGCCACCCGCCCAGCACGGTGCCTCTGTCGCCCGAGCTTTCCACCCAAACCAGTCGAATCCATATGTTTAACATCTCACTGTCTACAAGGAACCACGGGTGTGACTCAGAAATCACTTTTTAAAAGCAAACATGCAAGAAAATTCAGTTAAACGAACGCCTGTGGAAAGCACACTAAGAAAGGGGATAACCAAAATGGACCAAGGAGTTACGTATTAACACACGCTGAAAATATTTTACCCATGGACTCATCTGAATTTTCTTCTTGAGTATGGAGTTGGGTTTTTTTCATTCCCCCCCGCTCTCCCCGGAAGAAAAAAAAAATGTATAAAGCTGAGGCCTGAAGATAGGGATTTGTTTATGGGCTCGGCAATAAGATCACTTGACATTTTACAACCATAAATGGTAGAGCCGCGCTCCCTCTGTAAATGCATTAATGAAAGGCACCTGGGGCCGCACGCCGCCGACACCGCTCGCTTCTTCACCCCCGCATGGCAAAGCCCAGCCTGAACCTGGCCAGCTCCAAACATTCCCCCAAACTTGGCCCCAACTCGCAATCGAGGGATATAACTCGTGTCGGGGATGGTGGCGATGGGATCGGGTTGTGCCCCCCGGGAGCACGTCCCAACCCCGGCCCCTGTGGGTACTCACCTTCCAGGTAGCAGCTGGAGGAGGAGGAAAGCCCCTTCTTGGATTTGCAACCCACCAATTTCAAGCAAATCTCCAACATTTTCATTTGTTAGAGTTTGGCTTCGGCTGTCTGTTCTCCCTTCCCCCTCTCCTTCAGCTTCTTCTATGTGGAATTATCCGTTAGAAGTCTAAAGCAAAAAGTCTAAAAAGATCCGGTAAAAGTCTAAAAAAAGTCCAGGAGAAGCCTAAAACAACATATCCAGGAGTAGCCTAAAACAAAATATCCGGGAAAATTCGACGAAATCCAGCGCTCCGAAAAGCATTACAAGGGCGAGCCCGAGAGGCGAAAAATCCTGGGGCCCCGCACCTCCTCTCCCGGGGAGTTAACTCCAGCCATCTTCCCTCCTTTCCCAACTCTTTTGGCGGGAGAGGGAGGAAGGGAAAGGGGGGAAGGCGGGAAACAAAAGAAAAAAAAAAGAAAAAAAGAAGTAGAAAAGCAGTAAGAAAAGGGAGGAGAATTTAAAAAGCGAAGCCAACCGAGTTGGGCAGATTCAGCGGTGCCGGCCGTGCGCGGCAGCCGCCGGGCGCTGCTGGGGCTCGGCTGCCAACAAAGGGCCCCTCACTCGGCCGCCGCCGGCCTCCATGACATCAGGCAGCCAGCAACGCCCTCGCTCCTTAACCTCCTCCTGCCTGCGCCTCTCCCAGCGCCGCCGAGGCCGAGGGGGAGACCAACAGGTTTGGAAAAGCGGAGCAAAGCGGGATTGCAGCGCTCCGTGCGCGGCCGTGCCGGCCGGGGAGCCGCGGGCGCTCGGCAAAGGCGGCAAAGCGCCATTCACAGCCCGCGGAGGGGCCGCTCCAACACCGCCCCGGCGGCGGGGACTGGCAACCCCAGAGCGATGCCCCTCTGTAACCCGGCACAAAAACGGCGGGGGAGCTGCAGCTCCTGCCCAGGGATCCTGGCTTAGCATCTCTGCGCTAATTACAGGCACAGGGATTCGGGTTTCGACTAATGCGGTTACTGCTGCTCCTCTGGCACAAGGGCCCAAAAGTTTTCACTCTCCCACTATCTCGTATTGTTTTTCCCTGCATGTTTCTCAAGGCTACACACCAATTAATGCTCTCTGCCTATGCATTTTTAATAGATGGTTTTCTGGCATTATTGTGTGTGTCCCATTTAAACACGCAACATTTTTGTTATATATTACCTACCTACCTGTCTCTCTAAAGGAGATAGCATATTGGACATGTATACAACTGCATTATTTCCACTCAAAAATGCCCTTTCAGCTCCCAAAGCTTGGGGTGCTTTTGCTCCTTGGAGCAAGAGGTGCTCAAGGGTGCAGAGTTCATTAGGGGTGCAAAACACAAAGCTTGGGGAAAACGGCCTGGGAAGCTGATCCCAGCACAAACCACGCCACAATGTGTGGAGCCCTCGGTGTGTCACACACAGAGTCAACAGAGCAGCATATCTTCATTTTTGTCCCTAAAAACTTGCCTTCACATCTGACAGTTTATTTTGGCAAGGTTTCTGACTAGTGCTTGTGCTCTTTTGCCCTCCAACGCTTTCAAACATTGAATACTTTAGGGGAAACTCTGCATGCTTCCAGCATCTGAGGTCTGTGCCTCCGAAACAGCAAACATTGCTCAGACTCTTTAAACATTATTTTACAGCATCACTTTGCCTCAGTCTTCTGATCCATGGGGTGAAAACATGAAAGACAGCTGGGAAAAAAAATCCTTGATCTCTCAACCCACACTAAACTGGAGTAAGAGCATTTGCCTTTTTTTTTTTCTTTAAATACCACAAGTCACATTTCTAGCAAAGAAATAACAGTAAGGACAGCGTGATGTTCAAAGTGCTTTCACCTTTTTCTCAGAAAACATGAACATGGATATTCCCATTTAATACACCAGAAAAAGCAGGTAGAGAATTTCAACATTTCCTCAATTCAGACAGTTCAGCAAAGAGCTGAGGCGCCCATCCCCACTGCTGGCAGCCTGCATGGCCATTGGGAAAACAACAATACAGTTCTCCCCACTCTATCCCATCCTCTCTCCACTTCTGGAGAATTTCTGTTTTATGGAAGCACCAGAGTTTTCAGAGAAACCAACACCTATCTACTTGTTCCTTGCCTGCCTAACAGGGAACTTGTGTGCAACTGCACTGGGGGAGAGGAAAAAAAAAAAGAAACAGAAAAAAAAGAGGAGTTAAACACAGATTTGGAGGAGAAAGGTTACATAAATCACAGGAGGAGCTCAGTCCTCACATGTTTCAGCCCAGTGTCATGTTTAGGGAACTGGGATGAAATGAGGTTTTAACAGCAGACCAAGCAGCCTACACGCAACTTCTTTTCCATGAGAGCATCCCCATCCCTATCCCGCTTTTCCTGCAGCTGTAGGAACACAGAATCCCCCAAGCATTCCCTGCAGTACAAAGGCCACCCCCCATGAACACCACCCAGCCACTACAATTAAGATAAATACAAGTGCCAGCAGAATTAATGCGGATTACATTTCTGATGAACTCCTGGGGTTCTTATTCCTGAAGAAGAATGCCTCATCTCAAATTAAATTAACCCGCTTGCTGAAGACCCTCACTGTAGGAGAAACACATCCACTTGGGGAGTTAAACACAAAGAGCTATCCGGGATAACTTCCTCTGTAGATAAACAAATTAATTCCCTTTATGCTTCCAGGCAGACACACTTGTGTGGTCCCTATGCTACAAACATCATCCTTCAGCATTTCCTCTTTTGTGTCATGGCAAACTGGGCTGTAAATACTTTGAGCAAATACCCTCTGCCATTCCTGAATGCCATGACATTAACTTGTGATACAGAAATAAAAGCCATACTGGTAGTGTCACACAACCTCTGCCACTCTTACTGTTGTCAGCTATTAATCCCTCTCACATTTGTTTGTCATATACACATCTTAGAACAAGATCAGTCATGAAATGTGTGCAGATTTCTGGACTACAGTGACTGATGCAACCTTCAACTCAGGCTCTCTGCTCCAGAATGGCAAAACAATTTGGTTGGGAGCAGGCTCAGAAGGTCTCCAGTTCCAGCTCCTCCTCTGAGGGAGCCTATCTCCCTACATCAGGATTTTCCAGGCTCTATCCAGCTAAACTTTAACCGAGTCTGCTGGGCAGTTAAACACTTTTTATCCTCTCATACCTACCCAACTTTCCCTTGTTACAAGTTTTAAGTGTTGCTTCTCCTCCTTTTGCTGTGCACCTCTGAGAAGAGCCTTTCCAGCCACCAGTTGGGTGGTTATGAAAGCTCTGGGACCCCTTCCATCCCCTCTCTCCCTGGGCCCCGGGGGGCAGGACTGGCTCCAGCCCCCGCCAGGCTCCCCCCAGGGTCTCAGCATCTGCTACAGGGGAAGAGAGCTCCAGATGTGGCTTTACAAGAGCCAAAAAGAGGGAAATAATCACTTCCCTCGACCTGCTGGCTCTGCTCTCATTAATGCAATCCAGTATCCATTAGCCTTTATTGTTCATGCTCCTACAAAAGCATAAACCTATTTAGCCAACAGCCTTTGTGTTTGAGCTGCTTCTAGCAGACAGATATTTATTCTTTATGTTCTCAATGCTACCCAGAATTTGAGGACAGATTTTTATCCAAAAGAGAATGATCACACACACACACACACACACACACACACACACACGACAGCAGCAGCGAAAGGACTGGACTCCATGAACAGAAAGTGAGTTTTGGCATGATCTCACATGTAAGCAGCTGGAGCGAATTTTGTTGCGATACCGTTAAAAACAGCTTGAGTGTTTGTCGCCCATTTAAAATCTGAGCATAATTTTGTTTTAAAATCCTCTTCTGAAACATGGAAAGTTAACAGAATTTCAAGTCCCAAAGTCTGGGCATTTTTTGATAGGCACATTCAGCTGATTTGGGATGGAAAAGACATCCTTGTAGCTATTCCAAAGGACAAGTGAAAACAAGTCTTCCAGGATACTCCAAGGTTCTTCACTTCCTTGGCTATGACAGCACTATACAAGAAGGCAATGGCATTTGGGATTTATTTGTAATATCTACCATGTAAGGAGGAGAGAGTGAGAAAAGTACTTGCTGATATTTTCACACAGAATGTGCTCTACATCAGCCTGGTAAAATCTCCAAGTGTGTTCACACACCGCAGGAGAAAGCCCAAGCAACCAGAATACTGAGGGATCTACAGCCACCACTTATTTGGTGAGCTCTAGGAATTCATAATAACCACTGGCATTAGGAATGCACACCCAGATAAACATGGCTGGAGTGGTTTGACCACGCTGCCCAGATGAACTTTAGTGCCAGAGATGTGTGTAAATGCCAGCCCTTCTCCACCACTGCCCTAACTTGGAACCACTCCACCAGTGCTGCCAGTGTCTCTCTTCCAGCTTTTTATGCAGAAATCTCTGTCTCTCTTTTTCCAGTTCACACACAAACCATTTTCAGAGACCACTGTTCCACCTTCCTGTTTAAGCTCTTCTCAAGATCCAGCTGATGTGTTTACAACAGCTAGTTAAAACAGCATGTTAAAAACAAAAGCCTCTTGCTACTACTCTGACCATTCTACAAGAGGTATTATTGTAAATTAAAAAACAAACAAACAAACAAACAAAAACCCCACACATGAATTTGAACAAAGGCAAGTTAGCACCTGAGGGCAAAGAGTGTTTTTCTTCCTTCAGTCACCATCCAGCACAGCTGGAACAGCCCTGCAAGAGCACAAAGAAGTATCTGCACATACAGGGAGATATTAAACACTTCTGGTACTTGGACTTAATAAGTCCCACTCTCATCAGTAGAAACTTCAAAAAAACAAGAAAAGCCAGGTTACAAAAAGTCCACTGTACACATCAACGGAAAAACCAAGGATTTTGCAATAAAGCATGTGCATTTGTTGGTTTTTCTCCTTGATTTAACAGATGTTTGTTATTTGCAATTTTCATGAGTGAAGGAGGTGGCTGGGAAGTGGTGGGATTTCAGAGATGGAACGTTCAACGATTTGAAATTCCTTTCAAGCAACAGAGCAGAATCCTTATTTTTTTCAGGTAGTAACAAGGCAGAAGGTAGTACTAAATTCTTTCTGTGATGATACAAACTACTCAGTTCCTGCAATGGTGATCTGTATTCACTGTACTCATGTAAAAACACAAGACAGGTCATGAGCTCCGCAGGGAATTGCTTGGAGTATTAGCATTTGAAGGCTGCAAGGTTAAATTCAAGTCCAAAGGGGCTCATCACCCATCACTGAAAAAGTTTTGGGCCTCTTCCACTGAATGCTTTTTGAAACATCTGCAGGCAAAGGAAAAAAAAAAAAAAAAAAGAAAAAAGTAGCTTCTTGCACTTTTCAGAGCTGAAAAAAAATAGCAGCATACTTTAAAGACACAAAAATCACATAAATTCCTACTGGCTATTAATGATTGAACTTCCATTGAACAGGCAGTTTATTAAGGTTGTGAAAGAGGGAGCAGGGACTGGAAGTTCCTGTGCATTAGGTAGAATTCCATCAGTTTAGGGATCCTGCTGGAGTTTAGTATTTTCTGCCAGCCCAGGGAAGGGAGGAATCACAGACAGCCAGGATGCAATCAGAAAACATACACGCTTGGAAAGGATCAGCAAACAAATTTTAGAGAAATATCCTTGCCAAATACTGACTCAGATCTTGAGTGGGAGCATTTCCGTATTTCTTTTAAATGAAAAGGCAAGGAAATGCAGATGAGAAAGTAAAGGTAAGAGAAGAGGTTAAAACGGGGAGCTCAGAGCTGATGACTTTGTGGACTTTTCTTGTCTAAGTCCGAGCACAACCGCAGGAAGAGCCAGAGGGACCAGTGAACAGGGGCTAGTCCTGGCAGTAACGAAGTGGTTAATTTCTTCCATTCAAGAGCTGAAAAATCTGCCAAAGCAGAAGAGCAGGCCTCGGAGATCAAATTACACATGAGGAGGGGGTGGAAGGGGAGAAGAAGAAAAGAAAACAAGTATTACTGAACCACTGCCGCATGAGACCCAGCGGGGATTAGGAGGAACACGGAGGAGGAGAGGTTTATCCAGGGCTGGCTGTAAACACACGCCTGATCCATGCCCGCACCTCGCCATTCCCACTGCGGGAACACCGACCCGTCCTGAGCCCCTGAGCCAACGTGGAAAACCTCCTGGGCATCGGCTATGGAATTCCAGTGATGGGACCAGCTTGGAGCTCCTTTCTCCCCACCCAAGCAAAGGGGTTGTGCTGCATTTTCTCTCCCAGCTGGAGAGTTCAGGCTGGAGCAAGGATCTATGGACGTGTCCTGCTGCTGCCACAGGTGTGGGAATCACTGAAGGACTGGAAAAGCAAATGGATAAAAGCCACGTGGGGCAAATAATGATGCACGAATAAACAAATAATCCACCAAACCGAGGAGCAATTCGACTCCTTTGCCTTGAAGTTGATCACACAAAGGGGGTCTTGCAGCAGTATTAACATTTTCACAGCCATTCCAGGGCAGGTGAAAGGTTCCCTTCCCAGCCACACATCATCTCTGTACTCACTCAGCTAAGCTTTTTAAGCACTGAATTCAGCAAAGTTTATCCTAATTTACTGAAATGCAGAAAATTTCAAGTAACATGCATGCAGCAACAAGAGAATAGGATAAATTCGATTGCAAGACATCATTTTTCTCTAGGGATCTAATCCTAGACAGTTAGTGCCTTTGAACACTATCAATATCAATGGGCAGAAATCTTTACAACATACAGATATTTTGACACTGCAATGAGTGTGCTCTTTTCTCTTCTTTGAAATTAAATATTTTTAAAAAACAAGGAAAAAAAAACCTCAAAAACCCAGCCCAAAGCCCCAAACTCCAGTGCCTTCTGCTCAGGAATTCCAGATGTCACTAATTCATCCACAGGGGAATACATATTATTTTGAGAAAGTAGTAGAAGCCCTTTGTAACTATAGAAATAAAAAAGCATCCATATAAGTATAAAACTCACTATATAAAGCCATCTACAGTCACTTTATTTGAATTGTTCCACTTATCCACCCTCAGGATCTACTCTCAGCCTCCCTCAGATGTGCAGGTAAGTGCCTGGTGCTCCATAGCACTAATTGCTTATTATTCCCAGTGTAAGAAAGTAAATATATGCTCCCAGAAAGGAAAAGCTTCCAGTTAATTAGAACTGCCTGCAGCAATGGTTCCCTCCAAACAGTTCAACATTTCATTTTGTTGTCAGGACACAATATAAGAAGTTTTGAGAGTCCTGCTGGGACTATGACGTAAAGGCAGGACCAGTATTTTTTCCTGTGAAGGCTGGGGCCGACAGGAAGAAACTTCAGACAGAAATAAGCTACTTCACCATGAGGAAAGGCAAAAGCAAAATGTATATATACACCTCTGTCCTGGTCCAGCTGGAGCAGGGATGCAGGAAAAGGAATTCATTCATGTACTGCTGAGCATAGACAGATGCAGTTCAACTCCTAAACTCTCACAAAGGTTGAACACTCTTTATCAATTCCTAAACATAAAAATACATTAAAAGAAGCATTTTAATTGGGATTTTTGGGGGGGAAAGCTAGGGAACATTCTCCCTAGGTTGCACCATTAAGATGAAGCAAAAAACTGATGCTGAATTCATAAAGGGAAAAAGTTATTAAGCTAAGCTCCTTCAGGATGAGTTTTTTTGGTACGCTTCATCATGCATGTCATATCTGAATCTAGAGTTAATAAATGGCACGAGACTGTGCAATTCCTCTGCATGTCTTCTGCCTTTCCAGGCAGAAAGTGGAAAGATAAAGGAAGGAGTAAAAAAGAAATCAGTGCTACTGATCTCCAGTAACTTCAAAAGTTCCTCTGCATTCACCTCCCTCTTTACCTGCCCATCACTAATCAGAGCCATTCCCAGAGCAGATATGTTACACGTGGTCTTGAGGTTTCCAGCTGATTCTGTGTGCCCACATACCAGACAGAAAATAGGGAGAAGTGCCAAGTATCAAGGAACAACAACCACTGGCACCCTCCAAGCCATCCCACCCTGCTCCAAACTCTGAGCCAGACGCTTCTTTCACGTCAGGCTCAGCTGAGTCACTTCACTGTTCAGGGAGAGAAGAGGACCTTGATGATGTGCGCAAATATTTAAACAAACAAACACAAAACTAAAATACCAGTGACTGCTCTGAAAACTTGCACAATGCAGCAGCAGGGCAGGAAGCAGGAAAATGCACAGACAAGCACTGAGATGAGTTGGGAAGAAACCCTGCTGACACAGAGTGAGGGTCTTCAACCAGTTAACCCCATCTAAACACAGAGTTCCTGGGTCTCACCTTTCCCATCTTCTCCCTCTTGCTGGCACTGGTGCTCATACAACCATGTGGTGACCCAGTTCAAGGATGTGAAGAGTCTCATCAGTGTATGTTCACACAATTAACAGTGCTGGCATCATGAGGGGGCCAGCAAAGCTGTTGTTTAATTCAGAATACTGAGTAAACCATCTGTATTGAAAAGTTGTATAAACAGCTTAATCTTACCAACCTTTCCTACTGAGAGAGCTACAAACAAATCCCAAAGAAATAAATGTGAATATAGAACTGGACCAGCTATAGATGGACTTCATCAATCATTCAGAGACCCTCAGATAGACCACAGTTATTCCATGCTGGGAGACGTGCTTCCACCTGAAATTGAAGTACTTCATCCAGCCTCCAGTACCTGGCTGCACTCCAGTCTGGATCTAGGGAATGCAATGCCTCAAATTCCTAGAGAGCTGACTGATACCCAGATATGCAGCAGTGCTGCAATAGAGGCAACAGTAGCAGAAAACACAGCTTGCAGAGAAACCTTCTGGAGCAAGAAGTTCCTCTGCAGTTCCACTCTAAGCTTCCCCTGATTCTGGGGTTGTTCCATGAAGTTCCAGACAGAAGATACCACAACTCTGTAATTTAACTCACAGCTTTTCCTATCTCTCATTGATTGCCAGTCCATACCGAGGTCTCAAGCCAGCAATATGCAAGCTCCTCTGCCTGCCCAGCCAAGTCAGAGATGTTATATTGAATTACTACAAGAATAAAGACTAAAAAATAGTGAGCTAACAAAAGCAGCCTGGAACATTGGAGAAGGAAGGCTCTGGCTTGAGCTGACATCAGGTGGGAATACCCAGAGCAAAAGTCAAAACTGGTTTTTGTTAGGCCACACATCCTGATTTCCTCCCTTCCTTGGTTCAGCTCAGTCTTTGCAAGTTCAGCATGACCAGAGGATTTTCAGATGGTGAAAGAGCTGCTGTGTTCTCCTAATCCCTCCCTCCCACATGTACAGCAGTCAGGAGAACCTATTTTGAAATTAATCTCAAAGTAGAGGAACATTCATAGAAAGAATCAGGACTAGAAGTCTTCAGCAGCCCTGGAGTCAAGGGGGATGAAGCAATGGCACTGCATGGACAATAAAGGATATTGAGGAGTTGACACAAAAGGATTTTAAGCCACTTAACACACCATTTATAAAATGGATAAACCTCAGAGACCATGTGATCTCTCATTTCTTGATTCTACCTGAAGTGTTTATAAAGGTCACTAGGAAGATGAGCAGCTTATTGTTTTGGAAAAACATGATGATAGCTTGGGTCACTTTTGCTCACACTATCAACCCTTCAAACAGGGCCTGGATTTTAAGGAAAAAAATAGTTTCAGGAAAAATAAAGAAATAAAATAAGGGAAAATTAAATATTCTGCTTCATCATTTGAATAGACATGCCATAATTTTATTTCCAACTCTTCTTTAGATTTCTCCAATCACTGTGGATAAACAATTACCTGATTTGGCATCTCTATTTTTTTTCCAAATGTAACTACTGCAAACCTTCCAACTACAAATCAGGTCCCAGCCTTGGAACCCACTGCCAGAAGGTACTACACAGATGTGAAACATTCAGTAACACACCCAACACCCCAGCTTCCAGCTTAGAAACCACACTTCTCATGTACTTCAAGGACACTCACATTCTTTCCATCAAGTGGGGCTGCCTCTCGTGGCTGTTGCACAGGGCAGGATTTGAAGATTCCTGACAGTGAATTTGAGGGAGGCTTTTCACAGCTCACTCAGGGTGTGCTCAGTATCACCAACACACCCTGCACCACCTGCGAAGTGTCTACACATGCACAAACTCTCAAAGGAGAGTTTGAAAATGAGATAGTTTCAAGCACAACCAACAAGTTTTTCTCCCCTTGCACAGAAGCACTTTGTTTGATCCAAGCGAAAGGAGGTTTCTGTGTGATGGAGCACCAAGAAGCCTATCCTGGGAGGAAAACCAGGTATCCCAGATGAAAAGCTGTTCCAGAGGAATGTGCTGGGACTCTCTGGGGGTCTCTTAGCACAGACAGAGGAATAACAGAAGCTTGACAGCCTGAGGACAAAAGTACTCCAAACTACTTCAAGTCTTTCAAGTCTTGAAAGCTTGAGGAGTCAACATCGTATTAATTGGAAAATACAAAAGCTTCCATAAATGCCTGTGAACACTGATTACTGCCTTTTTCTGAATCCACTCTCTTCAAGCTTCTTATAACATCATAAGTAAAAGCAAACACAAACAGCAATGAGGAACAGCCTATTCTGAAACCACTTCCAGGAACAGGAATTGTTTAAACAAAATACATTAAGTGAAAACATCTGTATTAAGGGTCAAACGCCATCTGAGGCTGAATGTGCAGAAATAGCCATTTTACAAAATTTGGGCAATCATCCTTTTGTTGTTTTTGTTTTTAACATGAATAATCAGTGTGTTGGATGTGTTACCAAAGGGGCAAAGCTTGAGGAAGGAATTTAACTCTGCAGCTCCCAAGCTGACCATGCCAAGAAAATATTCCTGTTAATTTTGGTGTTACTCTTTCTCAGTGTGCTGGGAGGAAGCTTTGCTCAATCCTATGTACAGAGCATCCTCTCCCCAAGCAGTGAGAGGTCCAGGGCAGGGGTCTGGCCATGGATTGCTCCCCACAGGAGGGTCCTAGTCCTGCTGCCAGACAGTCATTTGATCTGAATCACAAGGGATGCTGCTTTCACAAGACTTGCTGGCAAAACAGAGGTGACAGAAGAGGCTCAGAGAAGGGGGGAAAAAAAAAGGCCATTTAAAGCTGCAGAGCCATGAAAGATGTTTTAAGTCATTTCAGCACAAAGCAATAGTGCTGGAACTCAGGGGGATTCAAAGATGGTTGACCATTGCTAAGGATAAATAGTAAGCTAAAATCTTTGACATTTATGTGGAGCCTATAAATGGGCATCCTGACACATTGTACTGTTTTAAATACATGTTGATCCTTTCCCACCCTACCTCTATCCAACTTATCTGAAACTTAACTTTAATCAGAGCAGCAGGGGAACCTCAGTGCCTCAAAGCAAAGGGAACAGAGCAGATCGTGGGCACTAAGCTCCTCCAAAGCAAATGAAACAGAGCAACTCTTGGACACTAAGCTCCTCAAGTATTTATTTAATATAAAGTGTGAACTGGTATCACTATACAAAGGGGTAAAGTGCCATGGAGGGAAATCTGCCCTCAAAGATCCTGCTCATTGCAACAACCACATCTGAGTATGGTCTTAGTCACCTGCTATGGGTTTGATAACATCCAATTAACTGCAGAAATATTTCCGTATTCATCACTAGTGAAGTCAGACTGCAATCAAATGCTGCAGCTGCAAAGGCTAAAGCTCATTAATCTTTTTTTTCTGGAAACCAAGAAGGATGATGATGGAA
>VZSR01000598.1:4598052-4631554 GCA_013398615.1 Brachypodius melanocephalos
ATGTTAATGCCTGCCAGCTCTTTAGGTGGACAAGTATTTAATGGATCCAACATAAATGTATATGCCAGTTATCAGAAGGCAAATTGCACAGCGATGATGTAATAAAATAGCTTTGCTTTATGGGAATGAAGTCACAGGTTTGAAATATGGCCTTAGGTATAAAAAAAAATAGATTTTTCACAGAAGCCACAAAACTGTAATGCAATTACTTGCCTAAGTCTAAAATTGTATAGAAATTTAAATTCAACTCTAAAGATATAAATGAGTCATCAATTTGCATTAGGATGGCTGGGGACCATATCACTCTCCAATCAACACGAACTAATGAAGCTTTCCTGGTCTGAATAAAACAGCAAAACTGTAGTGCTGAGGTGCATACACATCACAGTCACAAAATGCTTTTATGTTCTTGATAATAAAGTGTTAGAACAGCTCTGAGGGAGCCCAGGGACTGAGCTGCCCCTGCTCAAAAAAAAAAAAAAAATCCAAATGAATTGGAAAAGCCAGATTTTCTCATTTTTCTTCATTCTTGGCTCTCTAGAAACTCATTCTTTTATTTACAGAAAAGCCACTCTCGAGATTCATCTTACCTGTAAAGGGCCAGCTCACTCTGATGTCTCTTACCCTGCCCTGCTCAGATAAACCAGCAAAGTTCAGCACCTCAAGTTACTCTGTCCCAGCAGGGAAAGAACCTACCTGAAGGGGAGATTTATCAGGATATTTTGCTGTGTTCTACTACATCTCCTGGAAGGGATAGCCTCATTCTGCTGGTCTGGTAAATGAGGAAAACATGCTCTCAATTCTGAAGCAGAACCCATAAGAAATATATAAGCACAAGACATTGTCTTTGACTTCACTGCTAGGCCACTTTCCCTCTTGTCTTTGTACTTTTTCCTCCAGACACAGACCAAAAAGATTAATTCATCTGTGGGTTTGAGGCACCCAAACACTACAGTGGTTCACACCCCTGAAAGCTTTCAAATAAAACAACCAACACACCAACAGTAGCACAACAGACCTTGGATATTCCATCTACAGAAGGAACTGAAAGCGTTTTAAGGAGAGTACACCTAATCTCTGAAATGTCCTGGTGTGCATCACTGCTGGGTTTGGAGGAAGGAGGGATCCCATATCCACTTTGTCTAGCTGTGGGTGGACACAAAGAGAAAGAGCAGCATGCACTGACAGCAGAACTCCCCACAGTGGTGACACAGCCCAGCGAGGACCTGGGCACATCCTTACAAACCACACTGGGCTCCATGAAACGACCTGGGGCATCTCCTGAGCCAGATGAGCTGGGCCAAGAGCAATCCCAACACAGCTGCACTGCAGCAACACACAGCTCGTAATGCTGTGGAAACCATCCCAAATCTGAAGGCGGTTGAAAACGTTAAGGCAAAGGAAGAGTGGGGGCCAAACCAAGATGCTGCCCCCACCTTCCTTCCTGTCCATCCCCATAAGTTATTCATTAACATACCAAAATACACATATCAATGAAGAATTCATGGAGATTCCCTGAATACCAAATTACTGAGTATAATGACAAGGAGAACTTGCTTAACACCCTCTTCCAGTCCCACACCCTGTCCCGGGTGGATCGCTCATAAAGCTCCACTTGTATTTTACAGCAGCAAAGTCCTTTCCTGAACCCCTTCCTCACCAATGCCTCTGATGAGTGCAGCCCATCTCTAAACAGAGCAGCAGCCACAAATGCTGTATCTTTAAATCCATCCCCATTTCATTTTCCAAGTTTCTGTTTGAGCCGTTACAGCTCCCTCAGGACTCCACTGACTCACTGCATTTTCTGGATGACGCAAGCATGCTCTTCTGCACAGCTTCAAAACAGGCTCCAAACATTTCCAGGCAGAAAGTGGCCACCAAAGAACCATGGAAATTAGGTGTTCTTCCTGGGCAGGCATCACCCCATGAAGCAGGGGGTAAACTTTGGTTCCTGTCTCTATTGCAAACAGATTAATCACTGGCACTTCTCTCCGGGCATACTTCTAGGAAAGCTTAAGTTTCCACTCTGAATCCTGTGGAAAATATTTTGGTCCTGACAGAACACCTATGAGCACTGGTCTATCACTTCCTCTGACCCATCCAGCTCTGCCCCTCTCCCGTGGGATTGTAGTTCCAGCTCTATTATTGAGTGCAAACCTCTGCTCTCAAGCTGCATCCTTTTCAAAGCACCCTGAAAATTTAAAATCACACTAAATTTTCCTAGCTGATTCCCAGTTTCTCAGATATATCTTCCCAGCAAGGTCAAGCAGGTTAAAGTAGAAAAAAAAAATCTATTCGAGGAGGGAATGTTTAGGGAACACTCCAACAGGTTAAGCACACGTGCTCGTGGGTGGACTCTGTGAAGAGACCTGAAACCACCATGGGGAGAGATACATGCAAAAATCCCTGGATTGGGAAAAGTATTTTTTCATCACTCAAGACTGAACTCTGTTTCTTTTCCTTCTGAATCCCTTCACTCAGCTCTTTGTGTTCTCCCAATCACTGCAAGTCAGCAAACAGCCCTTTTATGTACCTTTTTTTTCCATACAGGAATGGTAACAAAAGCAAAATAAACACTGGGCTTCTGACTGATGTTTGCAGCTTGATAGCAAAGGCAGCTGAAAAATTCTGCTTTCAGCTAGTAGCCTTCAGCTTTTATCCACTCTGAAAGATTTCACCATGATAAGAGAACTGGAAGTGACATAAAAATGTAAAACTGAATAATGAAGTGGAGAACAAATTCAGAGAGAAAGATGAGTGTCTTGTTTTATCATCTCCACTAACACTGGTAACACACATCGTAGGGAAAAGGCCTCCTTGCTGGAGAGCCCGCTCATTCCATTCAAGCCAAGTTAAGGAAGATAAATGTCTAAGACAAACCTGTTCACACTTCACTCTCTAGAGCAGAAAGGCAAAAGCCTTTTGCCAGCAGAGGGTTCCTGATTCCTGCCTCACAGAGAGCACCTAACATTCATTTCCTCTCAGTGCAGAGTGACATGTGTTATCACAAACACTGCAATATCTCAAACCAAGAATATGGAGCACATGAGGAGCTTGGAGCCACCAGGAGAAGAGCAGGCAGCAAGACTAGAGCATGTATGTGCTAAGAAGTGCAGGATGACTTCACATGGGCCAGGAGTTCAGAAATCAGTGCCTTGGCTCCATTCATAATGCAAAACAAGGACTTGGAGGGTACCTCTAGAACTTGTTTTAATTCTTATTTTCAGTCATTCATTAAAAAAAAAAAAAAAGGGCATACAAAGCTTCACATTCTCTGTACAGAATTGGGAGTTTTATGTTGAACCATATGTGAAAAAGATATCTGGTGTTAATATATGCAAACAACTTTATTTCGATACAGATTTTTTAATTAGTATTTGCACTGTCTTGGAAAGACAGAGGATTGAGGATCCTGCCAGTTCTTAACAAAAAGAGCAGATTTTCTAAACAGACAAACACACTCTGTTTTACAAACTGTGAACTGAAAACTGCATACAAGGAATGCTTTTGCTCACAGTCAAATTACTGGTCATTTATCACATTTCTACAGCTAACTAAATTTCTTTTTCTAATTTTTTTGTCTTCTGGTTCACTCTTAAAGCAACAGAGAAAAGAAAGAGCTACAGTCTTGACACAGGATTAATGCATTGGTGTAGGAAATTGGCAAACTTTTAAACTGCTTGAAAGCTCTTTTCTTCCAATCAGACCGGATTGGCAGCCCGTGAACCAAGGACACACTAAGGACAGCGATCAGAAAAGCGTCAGGAATTATGATGCAGAGAGGTGAATCACCAGCAGCTCCTCTGGAGGGGGTGGATTTGGGATAAGCATACCCAAACTGCAGCCCTGTGCCAGATTACACAACCCCGGGCAGCGAGCACAGGATCGTTTACTTGGAGACAGAACTCAAGTCCTGGTTCCCAATCCTCTCCCGGCAGAACAGCACGAGGCGCCTGCTGCTCTCGCTGGGTTGTTTCCACTCGCAGCCTGAGGTTTCTCTTGCCCAAAGCCCACACACCAGCACGGCCCCGCTGCCAAGCACGCGATGGAGCCCTGGCATGGAAGTTGGACTTGATCTTCTCAAGAGCTGTTTGTTATTCAACAGCCACAGATCAGCCAGCTTCACTCTGACTTCACACGGGAAGAGCAGCAGTGGTGTGCTTCAATCCCGGTGTGCTCCACTCCACTCTTTCCATTCTAGACCTGTTAGACAAGCACAGGCTTTGAGCTTGCCCGATTGTTTTACCTCTAGCAAAAGCACATCCCAAGCTCAGCACTGAGAAAGTTCATTTTGTTCCTTGGGAAACTCTAAGGTGAGTTTTTATGAGGGTGCTTTGAATCACTGGTGTGCGAACAGGGAGAGAAATTCTGCAGCCCATATTTGAAGACAGGCAATGGCTTTTTTTTGCTCAAGTAGGAACAGTGGAATTTGGCCTGCAGTGCTTCATCCAGGCAGCCATCTGATCTCATGACTAAGTGCATGCAGAGCAATGGGGGTGGTGGGGAGGAAGAGATGCAGGAAGATGGAGCTCTTCTAGTAAACATCTGAGCTGTCTGGAATCAAGGCTGCGCTATTAAAATGAAGCCGCTGCTGGTTTTCCAGTATCTTTCCCTCTGTTTATCTCAGTTGCCATGGCTCTCACTTGAATCATCTGCACAAATTGCATACACATGTCCTGGGCCACATTATTTCCACTCTCTCCACAGCTCCAGATCAACTTTCACTCACCTGGCAGCCGCTTGTGCCAAGCAGTGTCATCGTGGCCAGCGACGGAGCGCTGCTTCACGGACACCCCTGGTTGGAAAACCATGGCAGTTATTTCAAAAAGGCTGATTAATATTTCAGGAATTGCAGAAAAGGGAAAGAACTCAGAGAAAACGGCCTCATGCTATCCTTCATGACCTGGGTTTCAAGAGAGTTGAGTCTCCAGTGTTGACACAACCAAGAGCTCTTCTGGGGCAGCTGGAGCAGGCCAGCTTTGAGCTGCTGAAGCTGCTCCCTGCTCCTCCAGTGTATGAGCGAGGTTGAAAGGAATGGAGTCAAAATTAATCTCCCTGGCACATCAAGCTATCTAAATAATCCAGTATATTGTCCTCTGGCTATGGTTCTGTGCCATGTGTCCCAAACTAATTACTTAATTACACAATCCAAAACAAGGTACCAGCCTACAGAGAGAGGGTCAGACCCTCGGTGCTGCTGATCCAGAAATACACTGTATTGTGTTGGAAACTCAGAGCTTAACAAGGTAACCCTAAAGCAACCTACACCTGCAGCAAGAAAGATGTATTTTCTGAGTGTTTCTCTTTACATCAGAGAATTTACAGAAGGGAACCGTGCCCTGCCTCAAACACAGAGCATAAAAACCAACCTCTACCACTGCTGCCATGTCAAAACTGCGAATATAGAAGATTTTTGCCCCCTCCTCCCGCTTCCATCCTGTCCAGGCCATTAAGAATCAGGAGAGAGCTGACGCTGTCTGAAAGCAGCAGCTGAGGCAGCACTGCAGACAGGATCCTCTGCCCAGACAGAGGATCTACTGCTGCTGGAGACAGAAAGACGGCTTAGAGAAGCTGCTGTCCCCCTGTGTCAGAGACACCCACACCACCCAGACAGGCTGCTGCAGCTCAGGTTGCACAAAAACAAGAATCCCTCAGAGTTTGTCGTGGGAATGACTTTTTGTCTGGAACTGAGCAAGATGGAAACATAAGGGGATTGCTGTCGTAGTTCCAGAAGCAGGATTTCTCCTCAGCTGAGGGAAATCTCGCTCACCCAGCCAGTGCTGTGCAAGTACCTGCAGTCCCCAGCTCAGAAACAGCTCTGTGGTATCATGATGCTGAAAATTGAAAATCATTTTCTGTAACACCAGTGTTCCCACCCTGGGAATTTAAGAAACAAGCAAAATACAACAAGGACGCTTCCACTGTAATGTTTTAATCGAAGTTTGCATTAGGTGAGGAGCGGACCCAACTTCAAAATCTCTTTTGTTGCTTTCAGCAACCCCATTAAATGGGTTTATTCTAGAGGAAATTGGCCAGGTTTTCTTTATGTCTATTTTACAATCCTGGGATATAGCTTCAAATTAATAAAAGAACCACTAAAAGGGACATGGTTTAGTTGTGGTCTTGGCAGTGCAGGGTTAACGGTTGCACTTGATCTTGGAGGGCTTTTCCAACCTCAACAATTCCATAATTCTGTGAAAAGCACTAATGCTTTGACTTTACTGGGTACCTCCACAATTCCGCACTGAACTGAACACAGCACAAATTATCTCACTTTGCAGCACACCAGATTTCAGAACCCAAGAAAATTGATCCCAAATTCTTGAGATTACTGATTTGCTTCAGGACTATAGCTACCAGAAAGGTTCTCCTGGCACCAGCAGCATGAAATCCACTAAAATAGCTTAATACTAGATGGGTTCATGAATGTTTCAACAAGCAAAGTGTTGCCATAGAGCAGCACAAAAAGAGCAAACTTAATTTTTTATTTTATTCTACGGCTCTGACTTTCTGTGAGAATTTTGCCAGATTTGAACAGAAAGAGAAGATAAAGTGGAATGATTCAATGAAGATATTCTGTGGCTAGTCCAGTACAAAATAAATGCTTGTCTGACCAGCTTCTATTATGCAGGAAGATTGACACAGCTTTCCCTGCTTCTCCCTCTATTCCTGGATTAAATTTGGCTGCAAGTTATTAGTTATTACCAGCTACCAGGCAGACGCTACGCAGGAAACCTGCCTGAAACATATTTTCTTCACTTGAAAAAAGTCCAGCTAACAGATTCACTGTCTAGAATAAATTAGCAAAAACCTCACCAGCACCAGGATTGTGCATTTCCACAGAAAAATGAGCAGCATGGCCTGAACAGCCTTTAAGAGGCTGCTCACAAGGTGTGAACGTGTGGATACATGTCAGCCCTGGTGACAACCTGAGACAGACTGCAGTGATGGAGACCTGCCATCTACTGCGTTTGACTGCTCCACAAAAAAGTCCTACAGCAGGTGATATTCCAGGGAGTGATTTAATGAGAAGTGATAACCTGGTATTTAGAGCAAACTGGCATTGAGGAGCTGAATCCCTGCACTCTACTTCACGTGCAAATAAATCCCTGTAGCCCAGCCTTCTTTACTCTGAGATTTGCTATGGAGAAACACACACTGGTCAGCTGAGCTCAAACCTTCCCTTTAGTGGTGATGATTTTATTTTAAAAGACTGTCACCAAGTGGCAGAGCTCTGAACGGCTGCATGAGGTCAGCAGAGCTGCAAACACACCATCAGCTGGAGCAAGACAACCAAAAATCCACTGTCCCAAGACATCTCAGCACACTGAGGGAAATGTCGAGATAGATCGTGCAACTAAACTAAAATAAGCTATGGAAAAAAAACATTATCTCGGAAGGAAACTTCAAATACTGCGAGGTTTGTTCTGTCAGTATAAAAACTGGTAGATGCAGTTTCTGATCCTTTCCTTTGAAGCACAAAAATCACTGACAACAAAGCCTGATGACACTGTTTCATGTGAAACAGCCACCTTGGGGGCTGTAAAACAAAAAGAAGAAAAGACACAGCCTCCCACTTTAATCTGCAGTTTGAGTCAAAACGCAATGTTTTATACCTGACATGAAGTGATCCAAGTTATTTTTAACTATTATATTTAGTGTTTTCCCAAAGCACTACAAAAAGGCAATTTTTAAGAGTACATACATCTACGCAAAGCAGGCATTTGAGGATTCATCTATTAATCAAGCTGGAGCCTGGCTGGTGAAGCTGTTAGCAAACTGCATTACCATTGCACCCACAGGGATGGGACACTCCTCAGCTGCATCAGGCACATTGTGATCCATATAGGGATCGATTTGTTTCATCCCATACCTGTAAGTAGCCATCTGCACTACAACAGTAGCCAGGCTGTTCTTTTTGTTACTCCTCCAAGCAAAATGTCACAGTTTGTCTTTTAAATTGCTTATAATCTTAATTCATTTGAAGATGTTGATTTCTCTACATGTAACTGAAGGTGAGTAAAGACAGGGAAGGACATTGCCAGGAACCACCAAGATTTACATCAACAACAGCAACCAATCTTTGTGGGTTACTGCTTATATACAGATTATATCCAGAGAGCAGAGACCATCAGAGCACAATGATGGAGCATGTGATACCCAAGTAGTCTCTTGACAACTGCTGTCAGTGCTTTAGAAAGAGCTTTGATGCACCATCATTAAAGCTACATCAGCTCTCTGGGTCTAAACTTGCAGTAAATCACAGAATCACAAGAATATTCTGAATTGGAAGGGACCCATAAGGGTCATCAAGCCCTGAAGCTTGGAGATAATTTAGGCTACCTGTACCTGCTTTCCTGTCAGAAACTTGCCTTCTAGTTTATTCAGGGAGTAAACCAAGTGAGTTTACATGGAATTTTCCTTGCACATTCTATTCATCACCCAGAGTTCCCAAAGAGTGTTAAAGACCTGGGAAGATTTTCAAGAGTAAATTGGAGGTACCGACTTTCTTGCAAGCCTCCCAGCACACAGCTGATGTTTACTTAGGCCTGCTATAGGGTTTTCTCTTCAATCAGGAAAGTTTCCCATATCTCAGAAGTTCCAGAAGTTTGACAGATTTCCATTTTCTGTTCCAGGCTGGCAGGCCCAGCTGCAATGGGCCTGGATTCACCAGCCACCCATGAAGGAATTGCTCTGAACAGTACAAAGGGAAGACAGTGCCACATTTCCTCGGCAACTGACAGTGTAGTTTTAAAAACAGCATCACCTGAGAGAGGAAAACATCAAATCTGCAAACTGGAGTCTCTGAGCAATGCAGTGAAAACCAGAGTCTGCCAGGCTGCAGCCTGGTATCTGTTACAGCACAACACACTTCATGCCAGGACTGAAAACAGGTCGATTTAGCTGCCCCTTGGCTGCTTCCAGCACTGGAATTGGCTGGCACAGTCACAGGGAACTCATCAGACCCACACTGCAGGGCACTGACACCAACAGGGACATCTGCAAGTTCGGAATGTTGGGAGCACCAAGGAACCCAACTCGTCCCACAGAAGCTACAAAACAATGATTGCACTTCACTAATTCCTCTATTCTAGATCCTAAAAGTGATGCAAAAGAAACAGTTGCCAGCCAGTCCCTAAAATAAACCATCATTTCCACCATCCTTCTTGTCTCTCTCAAAAAAAATAAATCCTTCTGCCGTAGCAAACTGATCTGGAAGCTTTACAGCTCCTGGAGGAAATCTTGTCTCATGCCTAGAGACCTTTAGAAAAGCACTGGCAGCAGAATAAATTATTTACAGTACTATTTCTGACAAAACCATCTCCATAAATGATACAAGATTGAAGAATTTAAAAATGTGTGCATGTGGCATAGGGCCCAAAGATGTGTCTAATAGAAATATTGATTAACTCTATTTCTACAGACTCTGTAAACAGTCTGATGGAAACAGAAACTCTAAGTAGATGTTTTTTTCCCTTTACTGTAAAGTAGGACAAAGCAATCACTCCACCCATTCAAACTAAGCCAAATTAAAGTGGTTTTGGACATTCACAAAATTATTTTCTCTTTAAAGCAATCCAATCTACATGTTGTTTACCTGACTCTAATTCACGACTTACTCCATTTCCCCAGAATAACTCAGTCAGTTGAGGCTTCTGGCTTGAAGCAAGGTTCCTGCTGTTTACTTAGGTTTTCCAGCTGAGTTGAATGATATGCAAAGAGGTCTGAGGACTTGCTGGAGGTCATAGAGAGAGGAAAGTCAGTTGGCTCCGCTGGCGTAATAGCCTTGCACTTTTACAGCTCCCAGGACTTTGCTCTAAGCATCAGGCTAACCTTCTCATCAAAAGATACTAAATCTGTTCTCAACATTTCAAACATTCCCCGGTTCTTAGGAAAAAGCACTTCCCTCCATAAAGAGCTTGAAGCAACTCTGCTAAAGGGCACGATGAAAATCTGAAGGCACTGAGTTCACGTGCTCACATTTAGAAAATTCAGTGGAAACTGCCAGTGTGGAGTTTTCCATTTTCAACAGCAGAATTTCAAACTTACTTAGGCAAGCAATATAAAAGAAAGGAAACTGCAGGGGATGTTTAAATAGAGCCTGCCTAAATATTTTGTTTAAAGGAACTATTTTCATTTTGGCTAGAATTTATAGGGCGAACTTCCCAGGCAATCCATAATGGCCATCAGCCTTCAATTCATCCCAGTGTGGACTCCCTGCACAGCCAAAGACAATCCAATGCATGCCCTGATGCCTCTGATCCTGCAGAGGCACAAGGAAGGTAGGGAGTGCATCCTGAGGTTTTCTCATCCCTACAATTCCACCAGAATAACCTGCTCTGCTAAGCGGGCTCTGGAGCATTGGATTGGCTGCAGAGCTTTTGATTTGTGATGTTTGGTGGTGCTGTCCCAGAGCAGCACCAGGGACACCAACCACGGGAAGGGCAATTCACCTCTTGTGCCACTGCCGACGTGCTTGACATAAACAACCCCCTCTGAAACACCGACAAGGCAAAAGCAAGGGCTGTAAACTCCTATTTGAACACACACTGACACTGAGAGAGATTAACAATGATATTTTGAAGAAAAGGCATTTTGCTAGTAATTCAACACCCACTCCCATCCATTGGGGCAGAACCATTACAATCCATTCTCCAAGAACTGCAGGGCCCTCCAGCAAAAGACCTTCCACTTCATCGTTTCACCCCAACAGGCCTCCTGTCCTTCAACATTTATACTTCTGCCATCTAAAACCCACTTATTTTCACTTCCAAGCTCTTCAAATTTATGCCCTGATGTTCCTCAGCTCCTCTTCTCCTTCATCCCAGAATAATTCAGGCAATTGTACTTTGGAGATCTGCTCTTCCAGCTCAGCTGTTCTAATGCCCTCTGGCTCCAGTGTGGCCCCTCAGCCCTTTCTTTTCCTCCTCCTTTGCACCAATATTGCATCAGCTCCCATTTCTCAGTTTAGTATTCTTTAAACTTTCTTCTTCTTTTCAACCTTCACAGTTTATTCTCTTTATTTTCTCCCAGCATTCCTCACTCTATTCTCCTAATGGACATCTCCAATTAAACCTTAATTATATCTCGTACCAGCAGCTGTTCTCAGGCTGATGAGCACACTCTAGAAGAAAACCCAAGGCAAAAGGTCTTGCCTGTTAGACACTTTGCTACAATCCAAAGGTCACACGTACAGACACATAACCCAGTAATTTACACTTACTCCAGCATTACAGATTTCTTTTTCTGTTTAAATTACTTTGGAAGAGGCTACCCTACCCTTAACAAGGTTAATTATCTTTGCATGGTGAAGACTGCAGATGTCTAAAGCTTGGCTGTGTTGCTGGGACAGCAGTGCTGGCTGGTTTAGCACATCACTCACAGGATGAGTCTTTTCTAGGTTCCATCCCCTCCTGTCACAGCATTCCTGCCGCACTGTGGTGGGCTCAGACCCTCAGCTGGTCTCCAGGCTCCAGGCACACAGTCCAGCAGGCCTCAGGTCTGGCTCTGGGGTTACCACGGTTCTCCAGCCTGACCATGAACCAGCCAGGACAGGGGGTGGGGATGGAGAAGCCAAGTTATGCCAGGAATGAGCCTGGGGAATGCAGCAGGGGTCACATTGCAGAGCGGGTACCGACACATGCTGCTCATTCCAGCCCGCAGCTCGCTGAAACTCCTGGATGGAGGCTCTCCCAAAGCCTGGGAAACTGGCAGTGGGCGATGACCTGCACCCACTGGATCCTCATCCTGCTTAGCATATGCCAAATACAATAAGATGCATTAAGTCAAGCCTTTGCTCTACCCAGCACATGATGTGATTGGCAGAATAACCTTTTTTCCCCCTCTAATTCTGCTGATAGTATGTAATTCTGTTCATCCCTTTAGCCTTAGCCAAATATTTATGTCAAGCTGGGAAAAAAATGCCAGGCACAGAGCAGGGGGCGGAGGGAAAGCAATCTAGAAAAGGCTTATAAACCAATTTCAGTGCATAAAGAACTTACTTCTGCAGAGTCATCCCCAGATTAACAATCAGGTCCCTATGCTGACCATTCCTTTTTTTAACCTTGAACAGTTTCAACAGCCCAAGACAACGCTATTAGATGATCAATAAGCCCAGGTGCTAATTCCATGCACACAAATGTTTTCCTTGGTTAGGATAAAACCTCAGTTGCTTTTTAGACACAACTGCCTGCTAGTGAGGGGCAGATGGACCCTGAAGTACTAATGATCCCACACACTCATGGATACTCCAGCCTGCCTGAACTGCATTCAATTCTTCAGTCACACTGCTGCTCCCAGGCAGGGATCTAACACATACATCACTTCTAACACTTACCCGGTTCTGGATGAATGGGAAAATTCATTATTCATTTAATTCTGAGTATCAGCCAACTGGCCCAATCATCAGCAGAGTGCCCCAATGCTGTGCCAACACAGATGAGGAACAGCTTCTCTCTGATGCAAAGGGCTCAGCGTTGTAGCTCTTGGGGTAAGAATATGCCATCATTTTCTTAGGAGATTCAAAAGCAAAAGCAAAGCCATAAATTATTTTCTAATTGTTTAGCAGTGAACAAAGGCAGAATGGGCCTGCTGTGTCGCAACTCTTCCAAAGACACACGTGAATAAACAGGACTGCTGGAAGCCTAACAAACTGACAGCCCATCCCAGGGAACACAAAGAGGAATGTTTGCCTAAACGCTGTCTTTCAGCAAGACTGTAATCAAAGGAAAAAAACACATGTATGATAAGAAAGATGCCTGGTGGTTCTGGCGCAGTGATTATTCTCCACGTAATTGGGAAAGTTTGGAAACACTTGACTACGCTGTTCTGATGGCATGCTTTCAAAAAACACTAAAAACCCCAAATGGAGTGGTTCAAACAGCAAACAAGGCCTCAAACCAGTTACTAAACCAAAGCACTACAGAGGGACAGGAAAAAAAAAAAACCCACACATTTCTTCACATTTTCTGCACTATAAATGAAGAGATAATGGAAGCCTGTATGGATACCTGGTATTAGCCTGTCCACAGGACACGGGTATAACTATTACAAGTTGAAATAATCAGCTTGCTTTTATGGAGGAGTCAAACAAAAGGGCAGAGAGGGAAGCTCCAGCTGCACATCCCAGCAGGGACAGGACTGTGCAATGTGACACTGTCAGGTATTGTGGCCTGAACATTGGCTTTCCTGTGAGGAGTCCAGGAGATCTTTATATGATGGCTCTGAAACTGATCTATAGGTTTGCAGGAAATCAAAGAGGCAGAAGGATCTTGGAAACACAAAAAAAAAAAACAAACCCAGGAAGAGCGATAATACCAGTCAAAACAAGTGAGTAATAGAAAATGAGGAGGATAAACTGGCTTTCTCCTTCCTAGAGAAGCAGAAAGATCTTGGTGAAAAGCTTCTTAGAGCTGTGGGAGCACCATTTCAAAATCCTACCAAAAGACAGCATGTCCTGAGAAAATGATGTTCTCCTCACAAGAAGATGAGTCCAATCAAAATTGCTCCTGAAAACCCAGGGATCATGGGGCACTCCTGTAGTGTCCATCAGCTCTCCCTAGGGACAGCAGCCTGCAGGGAAAGGATTTACCTGTGCAAGGGAAAGGCAGCACAGCCTGTGCACACAGGGTTTGGGGTTAAATACAAGTTAACACTGTTTATCTGAACTAGGCCAGAGGCAGCTGCGGGATATAATGAGATTGTGACAGAGAGAAATGCACAGCCTGAACTTCTAAGCCACAAAACTGAGCTAAGCCAACAATTCATTAGATATTTTTTTCTAAAACTGGCAGTGAGGGGATGAATATCTACTGAAATGTGAGCTAGATCACTCAGCAGGTATTTCTCAGATGCATGGGAAATAAAACATCCTGCAAGGTATTATTAATGTTTATTATGTAGGTCTGTTACAACACCGTTTATCACCAGCTATTTTCAACAGGCTCGACACCCCAGGCTGAATTAGCCTGGAGTTTTCCAGAAAACAAAAGACATGGGTGCATGGCCTGAAGGGGATCTCCCCAGGCAGAGCTGTGCCACTGCTGCAGCAGTGAAGTCTGCAGGCTGGCACTCTGCAGACTGACACCCACAAAGCCCCCAGAATGTCTCTACATGCAAGAATTTATCAGTGAAAGGGAAAGAAATGCATAACCCCTTTCATCAGTCATGTCGACAAATCAGAAATAACTCAAGATATCTTAATTACAAAGCCCAAAATTTACTTTTGTGGCTCTCTGGGAGTTCTCAGAAGGGAATCAGTTCTTCCAGGGAAAGGAATGAGCTGGTTCAGGTTCTGGGAGATGGTAAAGAGGCCACAAATGCTAATTTTAAATCGATAAAAACATTGTAATTAATCATTCCTAAGAATATTTTTTCTTTCTACAATGGTATTTTATTTTAAAGCTATTTGCTGTCCTGTAGCAACTGAAATAAAGAGATCACGCTGAATTTTCCCACTAGCACCCACAAGCCCTCAAGTAGATATCCCAAACCATATACCCTGAGTTATTAAACCAACAGCCATGGCACATTTAAGAACTTGTATAAAAGCCCCATTGAAGGCAGTTCTGCAGGGGGACCCTGCATATTGACCCCAGGCAGACGTGGCTTCCCTGGCCTGAAATGGAGAGGTCTGGCATAAAAAGGTGTTTTGTCCAGGAGGCAGAGAAACCCCCCACCCAAAACACACCTCCCACAAACAGCTCTACATCAGCCAGCCCTGTAAGAGCAGCACTCTGTAAGAGCATTCACAGAGAGAAACAGCCATAGGAAAGCCTGCTCAAGGCTCCCCAGAGCAAAGAGGGATTCCACCAGACGCCCAGGAAAGAGCTAATATAAGCTGTAAAACTAATTTCAGCTTCGAGCAGGGAGCCGGCTCCTCTCTGTCTCTCTAATTGAGTAGGAGAGCAAGGCACGGGGACAGGAGAGGAAACCTGCTCTTGTCCTCTCGCAGAGAAAGGCAATGACATGATGGCAGAGCGTTTCTGTCGGCTCCCCAGACTGCCAGAGCACCATTCATCAGTAGAATGGACCAGGAGAACAATCAGAAATCCATTAGCAAGCTGCCGCTCCGCCTGAACTCCTGATCAAATGTCACAGCGCTGAATGGCTTCTGTTGCTCGGGAGGACGGAAGGAGCAGGGAATTGTTCCAAGGCGATAAAGATATTATTACAATTTTTAGCTTATATATTAGCATGAGGGCGACCATTTGCAATCTACGTTGTGCCTTTAAGCGAGTTTCTCAAATCCGGGATAAAAGCTTTCAGAGTAATTAAAAGGGAAAGAGATCTCCTCCAGTACCACCAAATGGCACCGCAAGGAAAGCAGTGGGGGAGAAGGAAAAGCTGGAGGTGGAGGGAGCACTGCTGGAGGGTTGTGATCAGTGCTTTTACTGCCTCTATCCAGCAGCCAGGGCCCAACTAGGAAACACTGCAAACTTTGCAAGAAAATAGCAAGAATTACCGACGCTGCTATTTACTAGCAGGGGAGTGACCGCACAGGAATAAATCAGCTCATGAGCAGCGTTTCACCCTGCTCTTCTGCAGTCCTGCTCAAACACTTCATTGTCCACCTATCACAGCAGGAGACAGAGCCAAAACCAATTTGCTCAAAATTTACCCCAGTTGCTTCTTCACTCAGAAGAAGGGTGATCAGGCCATTTAAAAAGCAACGCAAATAACCAGGTACATAAATACCTTTATCCATTAAGGAGTCTGCACCATGTCTCTGCAATGTTATTTACATGTCTGGAAGCTGTTATCCAAGCTATTATCCAGCACAGAGACTAGAAAAAGATATTCTGAGTATATTAGCAGCATATTGAAATGATCTGTGCAGATTCCTTCCATTCAGATACTGTTGATGCTTGAAATATAATGAGGGGTCTCAAACAGGAAACTTGCACATGTACTATAATCAGAGAAAAAGCAATAATTAAAATAAAATTAGGAATTCTCCAGTGCAAATATTTCCAACCACAAACTGATTCTCATTATCTTTCATCTGCCAGAAAACCAAATTAAAATATCAATCAAATGTAGTGATCCAGGTAAAAGTCTTAAACTGCATCTCTGGTTCAATAACAGCAATTATTGTGTCACTGTTCTCAACTTGCTGAGCTCCTCAAATGAGATCAGAAATTACTACAGAAAAAAAAGCCAACACAATATCTCAAAAAAATCTGTCATCCACAAGACCTGAATTACATTTGAACAATGGCATTTTTGTCTCCAAAACAGGTAACAGCAAAAAATGAAAATAAGGTTGTCAGCACTGCCATTATGAAATATTAGCCATAAAAACTGCTACTGTAGAGTTTTCATTTGCTTTATTTACTAGATTTTTTTTTCACTTTTTTTTTTTTTTTTTTTCCAAGAGAGAATCAGTCTGAAGCTTTGAAGTGTGTGAAAACAACGTGTCAGTATCAGATCCTGGAGGAGGAAGGGCTGCTGAGCATAGCTGAGAGACACTTACTGTGACACTGCAAGGCCACCGTGGGTACAGTGTTTATTTTACACCAGGGTACAGAGTTATCACGAGTTACACACAGGAGTGGATCTTAAAGCTCTGCTTGTTTTCCACCAAGACAAGAGGAAATGCATATGCAGCAAAAGAGCACTTGGATCCACATGAGTCCCAGCAACTTTCCTTCATCTGCCCTACACACAAAAATTAAAATACAGTCAAATAATGGAAAGTACCAGGACTAGTAGCAAAACTCTTCTTGTAATGTGCAGCTCCAGGTCTGTCTGTAGTCCTGGTGCTTTACAAGTTGAGATTTCCTAAGGAAATTCCCTACAGCAATGCCTCCAATATTATCTTTACTCTGGAAAAGCCACTTAGGGGTATTCAGACTCTGATCTCTCCTATGCCAACTGTCAGCTGAGCATGAATCTTCTTTAAAGCAATAGTTAAGAACCAATGGAGGAACCAATTTCGTTACTGGTACGAGGTCTGTGTTTTCCCCATAGCCCATCCTGGCAGGGATCAGCCACCACAGGCATCCAAGGACTGTGGTGTGGCTGCTACCACATGAGATGAGCTATTAGTTATGGCCCAGTTCCTACAGGACAGATGTCCTCCCTGCAGTCCGTAAGCACAGCCACCAGCCTTGCTAACAGCAGCAGCAGCTGGGAAAGTGGGCAGGACACACTAAAATGCCCTTTCTCTCCCCTAAAATGCCCAGAACCATTCCTCCAGGCACCATAGCCACACTCACACTGTCACTGTCTGTAGACCTTCAGGGACTCTTCTGCCAGTGGTTTCAAACTGACACCTTTTGAAGTGCTACGTTCATGTAAATAAGTAGTTTTTCTAAGAACAAATTAGTTGAGCATATTCTCTGAAGTTATTTCATTTGTTTTTGCTCCTGTTCATTTATTCCAATCTGCTGCACCTTCCCTTGGAGAGGTTATTAAACGCTCTGCTAATGGGCGCCAGCACTCGTTTAATTCTTCCTAATGAATGTATGAGTGAGTAGCGGAAGCTATTATGTAGGGCTTAATAAAGGGCGGGAAGGAATTTCCTAAAATTTATTGCCACAGGCTGCTGCTTGAAGATAAAATAAATGGTAATTGCTTGGAACAGGAAAGAGGAGGATGATAAAATGTTCCCCAGACATGAGGTAAAAAAAATACCAAATGCTCCGAACCAAAATCTCAAAGCCCGAAGGATCATGAAAGCAAGATGGCCTCCTCCAGCTTTAGCTTTTTGATAATCCTTAAGACTTTTCCTTTGAATATGGATGCTGAAGGATGAACTTGATCTCAGCTGGAATGGTGATTTTATGACACAGAAAAGACATATATTTAAAAAAAGGTATTAATTCAGACTGCATCTTACGAAAATAGTAGTTGTAGGAAAGAAACAACGTAGAGGAAATGGAAGGACAATGTTTCTGGACTATTGAGTCCAGCAATACAATCTTCCCTAAAATACAGGCTTTGCAGAATGAAGGAGACACACATAACATTTTGCTACAATTATGTTCCTTCTTTCCCATCGCTGTGTTGGTCAGGGTTCATGGAAGAAGAGAAATTGCTGAGATGTGAACCCGTGCATTGTTTCTTCAATTTCTGCGACTGTTTGTTAAAAGAGATAAAAATCTTCAGGCTGGATGAGAAAAAGTGTCTGAACTGGAAGTCCCAAGTGCCTGTCCGACTCCAAAATGCTGCAATCACACTGCCAACCTCCCAGCAAGCTCCAGGTCAGGCCTCAACAACTTGGAGAGAACAAAGTGGAAATCTAAGCCCCATCCCCTGTAATTGCAATGTAGGAGAAAAACATAGGTTTTCAAAACAAAGCTTCTTGTTATAACTCACAACAGCCTCCTGTCCATATAATCCTTCAGGCTTCGTTCAGACAGCGTGATCCAGTCATACCGATGAGTTTGGCTAAAAGCTTTGATCCATCTCACCAAGAAAGCTAAAAAGCAAGTTTCCCAAGAACATGTCTGATTTTCTGGTTCCACTGAGCTGCTGGAGGTGGTACTTTGCACCTTAGAGACTGCAAAAGTGTTCTCTACCATCAGGCTGTTCAGGAGTTACACCAACTTGCATGTTTAATTACAGAAACGGTGATCAATAGCTCAAAGGTCACAGGCTGTGGTGGGAGAGGAGAGCAGGGATGTCAGGGATGTCTGGATGTCACCTTATCCAAATGCCACCAGCCTTTCAAGCCCAGCTGTCCCAAAAAGGACACTGCCAGTCTCTAAGGACTATCTTCCCAAAATGCAGCAAGAAGGAACAAGTATAGAAAGATGCTAAAATATCAATTTGAGTGGGCAAAGCAGCCATCTCCCTTTACTTAAAAGGGTAGAAAGAAAGAAATACTATTTACAGTAGCAAGCTAATATATATCCAAGAACTTAAAAGCTGACCTGAGAAGAAAAACAAGATTAGGTTTGCTCTTTTTTGCTGCTTTGGGCAGACAAAGCCCCTCTCTGAAAACCACCATTTTTCATGCCAGCTTTGACCATCTTAAAACCAGGAAGAAAGAGGATAAAATCCAATTTTTCTTTCTTAAATCCTTGGCAGGTCACCTGCAGGGGCAAGCCAACAGCTTTTCTAGCAGGCAGTAAGAAATTATTACTTCCTTTCTAAACAAGGATTTCAGTTGCTTCAGCTCAACAGCAGGATTTCCATAGTCTTACACAATACAAAGCAATCACTCAACCTGCAAGAGCATCCAATTTGAAAATGGACAGTTGTTTCTCCAAGAGAAAAAGCAACAATTTCATAGAGACAAAGAAAGCCAACAACAAACAACACCAAAATAATCAAAGCAAATAAAAATAAACCCCTTTAGCACACTGGAAGACAAAAGGCGAGCAGTTACAAGATGAGTGTGAAATATCAGGGATATACAACACAGAATTTCAAAGGATCAAAAAGGATCAAATTTAGCTATAGGATAGACACCTAATAGAAGCATTATCCAGGAAGAGTTTAATCTTCTCCCACCCTAATGAATAAATCAAAGCCAAATAAATATGCACAGTATTCCATGTTGGCATCAGTATCTGTACAAAAGGCCAAGCTTCCAATTTAAAGCAGCAAACAAACTATTCCATCTCTGAGGACCTTCAAGCACTTCCACACTTTCAACTTTCTACCCCTCCTATTGAAGAAATCTTATTACCAATTTATATGGGTTATAGACCAAGAAGTTGCAGCTTTATGATGATAAAGAACATAAAGTTAAAGGATCTGGTTTTGACTTAGTTAACAAGTACCTGCTTGGATTGTTCCTATTTGTGATGCTGTTCCCTGCTACAAGAAATAACACAGGACTTCATTTGCCTCAGCACCAGTGCATCCCTGGAATCACTGCCTACACAAACCTCAATTACTCAGCCTGAAAATATACTTTTTACTTATCCAAGGACAACCCCAGCACAGAGGAAAAACGATTGAGAAAAATCTCAATTATTCTTTGAGATGCACAAGTAAAAGCAGGTAACGGAGATGGGGGAGATATGGAGCAGATATGGAGCGGGTAACACTGATGTCAGGTGCAAAGAAAAAGCTGCTTTTCTTTCTGTATTATTTGGTCTGCTTTTGGTAGCACATCACTACTGTGTGCAAGGGCCAGATGTGGGAGGAAAAGTGGAGGTGGCACAAGGAAAAGCAGGATCCAAAGTCCTTGTCGCAGTTTATCTGTGGTGTCACAGTAACAGGAGCTCTGTCACCCAGGCTGGCTCGCAGCCACCCCCGCAGCAGGAAGCGGCAGAAGAGCCCCAGAGAAGCCGTGAACATTTCCATGGCTCTCCTCCCCCATCCCTGTTATCTGCTTTTACTTGTGCATCTCATAAAACACCCCCAGGCCAACCCCTGGCAAGGCCAGCTCCTCAAGTCAAAGCTTAATAAAACGTCCTAGGTATGATCCCAGGCTAAAAGCAATTCCCTCACCACGGCTGCAAACCTTGGATGCTCAGATTGACATGCTAGCCTCCCAAATCAAGAGTCAGGGCAGGTAATTTGTGCTCCAGAGGAGTGGGAAGTGCTGCATGGCACAAGGAGGTGAATTCCAACACCTCTGGCTCCTGTGGGGCTTTGTTTGGGCAGGAGCTGCATTCACACAGCTCAGCCCCATCACAACATGGAGTCGAGGTGTAGGTGCACTGACAGAACTCAGCAAAAGCTCTCACAGACCTCCTCCTCCAGCCTTTTTTTGCCTAAAGTTTTGCACTCAGATTGGTTTTTTAAATATCCTTTTTTGATGGGGACAGAGGCACAGGGGAAGCATCCAACATATTCTAATCCCATTTGTTGTAGTCTGAAGAAATCCATTTGTTCAGCTTTGCATTCGGCATCCTTGTGATAATAATTTTCAATAGCACTGCTTATTTTGATCCATTTTCAATAAATCAGTATTTGATTACAAGTCAGGAATGCACTCTGCAATTACCTTTTGAGTGTGAGTCCTCTCAGGCTTTAAGACCTTACTCTCCAGAGGAGGCTGCACAGCTCCCCTCAACTCATCCCTTATGGACATGGTTACAAACAGAACACACTGCAGCAAGATAAAAAACCCTCAAATCCAAGTGTGATTGTGCAAGACTGTAGTAAAGAGGTCTTGGAGTAGAAGACAGCACCTTTACTTGCACAGGGTTAGTTTTACTCCTAAAAATTTTAGAAGTTAGTACATTTTTAAAATTCAGCTGCTAGCAATTCCAATTTGAGAATCATAAAAAGTACTGTATTAATAATTGAAATGTAAAATGCCTGTTTGATTCACTCCAGCCCTCAGTCCCCTTCCCAAAGGGCTTGTTTGCCTTAGGGGAGCATTTCACAAGCAGCACATCAACTTTCTGAAATACAGCTTCAGCAGATGAAAGTCTCATAACCACGGAAGAGCCACCTTCCTTCTAAATCTGGAATTTAAAAAAACCTGTGACATCCATGGCACAATTTAAAGGCAGAATGGCCAAGCTATTTCAGCCCAACCAAGCACTTCGGCTACCACACGGTGTAGTTATTACAGAAGCGGCTCGCTGGTGATCTCCTCATTTCAGCCACAACATCCACCCTTTATCTCCTGGCAGACAAAATTCTGCCCCAGCCGCTGTGACTCAGGGCACCGGGGTGACGAGGCACCCTCAGCACCGGGTGATTCAAGACTGGCCAAGGCCATGAAATGTGTCTCATTCCAGGGGCTCCACATCATCCCGCTCCTGAGCCCTGCTGAAGCCCACTGCTTCCTAATTTGGGAACGCTGCGGATGACAGAGATGTCTAAGCTGGAAAGCGACTGCTCTGTTGGTGTCTGTGACTTTCACCTCGGTGTTTTTAATGCCTCTGCGTTAGGCAGGACTCAATGATGTGGACAGGGCCAACAGAATGCAATACTCTCTTTTCTCTTTTTACTTTTGGGGAAAAGTAACCCAAGTTAACAAATCAGAACAAAAACACCTTGCTGGATTTGTGCTACTTATTGCTATGAGTGGAATGCAAATGTTTCAAGTCAACATTTCACGGTTCTTTGAATCCTTACCTGATAATAAATGCAGCACTGATCTATTTTCATTTAATGTTTTTCAAATTCTGTGTTTTTAACCACAATTACAAAGCCACGCTGCTGCTCAGTGAAGTTCACGGTTTCTCTCAGGAGAGGTCGGCTTATCAACATTGCAGCAGGTCTTCAATGAAATGTCATGCACTGCCTTTGCTTTGCAGAGGCAAAACTGCAGTCACCAAGATGATTATATTAGCATTTCAAGCTAGCATTTGCCTCCAAAAATCCAACCTTTATTATTCTAATTCTTCCTTCTGCTTGGATCAAAATATTACCTACTTAAGAGGTTGTTCAGTACATTTTGCTAAGCAGCCACAGCCTTCAGGATTTGGCCCTCTCCAGACCCACTCCTGCAGCAAATCCAGAATTAACTCCCAGATAATGTCTCCAAGTTGTATTTTACAAGCACAACAACCCACACTGCATCTGGTGGTGTACCTGTGGTCATGAAAAGCCTTTTTTATTCCACTTTTCAGCAAGAGCAAGGTAAAAAACCACCAGCAGTTCTCACAGTAAGGGCTGAATTAGACTGAAGTTTCCCCAACACATCTTTTTTTCCTGATGACATGGAATTTGAAAGGTTGAGCAACACTTATGCCGTCTTATGTGATCACCTCATAACAATAATTACTACTTAATACCTGAAACATGATAGCACCTTGACATCCAAACCTCTGCGTGGGAGGCACTATTTAGACATAACAGACAATCTGCAGAGCCCAGGGAAATTACAGCTTCTATACGAACATCAACACTATCAAATGATGGGAAGAGCTTTGTCTTCCCTCCAGTTCATTTCCTGTAAAAGACATCTATTTTCTATTAAACAATTGCACATTGAGGAAAAAAAAAAAAAAGAATGCATATAGCAAACACATTTAGTGCAATCCATCAATAAGTCTTTTAAGAAGTAACAGTTTGATTGCAGAGACTTTTAAATGCAGCTTCTTATCCATCCAGCTAAATATATTGAAGAAGAAATAACAGCTTGGCATTTATTCAAAACTTTTCATTTGAGCTTTCCTAAGTTATTTGCAAACATGAGGTGTAGCCAGACAACAATAGCTCTAATAGCTGTTCCAGTTATTCAGGCTAAAATGGGATGTAGTTTTTAAATGAACATTATGTGTTGTCAGACTTATACCAGGAATGAAAAGAACTTAGAGCCAATAAAATTAATAAAAATAAAACCCCATTCACACATATGTATTTATAGCCTAAACTATTTTGCTAGATGCACTAAATCTTCTTCGTTATTATAAAATTTTCCCACCCAAAAGAGATTCGAATAAAATAGAGTATTACTAGATTACAGCTTTGCTTTTCTAAGCATTGTTATGACTTCCTAACAATTTAAGTCCACAATTAGCTCTATGAGAGCAATTCTGACAACATCAACTGTGTAAATAAGTGTCACAGGCTGAATTTGCTTCCAGATATTCCCTGAGCATCCTTGCCATAAAAAGCTCATGTTCAAAATTGTTGAACTCGATGCTACAAGAGGATTTACCAAATCAATTTCTATACTGAGAGGAATCTAATATTTAATATTAATATTAAGAAAGTATTTATATTTTTAAAAGTCAGTGCAGCATAATAAAAGAAGTAGGGGAATTAGACCAAATGCAGAAGACATCAATAAGTGAAAAGGGATGCAGAACTGAAAACTTTTATTTTTTAAACAAAAGATGGGCAGAAATGGAGCTTGAGGAGATGAGGGAGCAAGATTTTCCCATTAACAGTGAAAGCAAACATCACCTACCAACCTTTTTTATATCAGCAAGCAAGCACACAAAGATTACAGGTCCTAATAGGATCTAAAAAGACTTGACAGCCACTATTTCTGAAATTCACAGTTGTCACTTCTGACCCTGGTTCTCACCATTAAACTTCTGCTCATTTCCAAGACGATTCTCACCGCAGGGATTGTTTTAATCAGAGCAAGTTAGTGAAAAGTCACAGAAGACATCTGGTGGCCAGTGCCCCAAATGACAATTTCATTTGCTTTACACCTTTGTAATAAAGCTTAAATTTTAATTAAGTAAATTATTTTAAACACTTTAATTAAATAATTTTATTCACAAAACCCAAGGTGAAAACGGTTGTTTTTACTGCATAACAGCCCTGTGATAACCCTCCATGGTCAGGCCAGGAACTGAGAACTTGGGAACAGCCCTTCACCAGGTATGCTAAATGAGGCAGAACCTAACAAGCAGCCTTTGAATTTGGGCAACTTGAACACGAATGACAGAGCAAACATTTCCTGAAAGCCCAAGGAATTTCCTATTTAAAGTTTCCATGGCCTTATCCCACTACCATTCACACATTCAGCCTCTGGAAAAACAACCTTGTTTATTCTGGGAACACACACACATTTAAAAAAAAAAAAAAAAGAAAAAGAAAGAAAAAAAAAAAGCCATGGAATAGCCATCAGTTCCCCCAGGTGTGGAGTGGCAGGAGATCAGCTCACTGGGGTCACTATAAAACCTGACAGAGCTCATGTGAGTGTCTTTTGGATTCTGGATGCACAGAGCAAGTGAAATTTCCTCCTCTACAGCATCAGCGTGATAGGAAACACGGAACATGACCAGGTCACTCTGTACTTCCAGCAGAGATGGACATTGGACAGGGAACAAACAGCAGGTCAGAGAATGGGGGAATCCTGTCCTCCAGCAGGCCTTGCCAAGCCAACCCAGGCATTTAACAGGCAGCAGAGCATGCAGTTCAATACAGTCATCACACATTATTCCCAATTTCTGAGGCCATCACTCCCTCTTTGATGCAAATGTAGAGTGCAAACCACAGCAGAGGAAGGTTCAGCCTTTTACTATTTCATGAGCTCTAAGGAGAGACTGGACCAAACAACATTTGCTACAGCTCAGACAGCACTTCAAAGCAGGAATCTACAGAGAGGCAGACTGGACACAGCTCAGGCCCTGGGAAGACGTGGCAGGAATAAGGTAGGAAGTGGAATCAACCAAAATGATAAATGCACCAGAATGCCTTGGAAAAGCGGCACTAATGGATAAGCAGCTTCTCAAGGCAGGCAACATGTAGCAATATTGATTCTTTAATACACACAATGAAACCAAAGTCTTAATGATTAATAATCTGTTGTGAAACTCTATTCATTAGGTAAAAACAGTGCTCAGAGATGACACAACATAAATCAGGCAGTCTCCTCACTCATGAAAGAATGATGAGCTTGCTCGCATCAATGTAAATTAGCAGCAATCACTCTGCATAAAAGCAAGCTCCTGCTTTTCACAACCCAGCTGGTAACAGCCAGGAAAAAATGCTGGGGAAAAAGAAAACACACACAAAAAAACCTCCTAAATCCAATTTCAACACTAATTTCAGAAAGTACTTAAGCAAAAACTAAAGCAAGCTGGTATTCAGGACACACTTGCCTCAGCATTACAAGATGTGTAAAAAGGGACTCCTCCCAGAGCACAACATATCATTTTAGCAGAATTATATCAAATTTTCCCTCAAGCGTGATGAAACTTCCAGCCATCTCACAAAAATTTATGCTTAATATCTAATGCATATCACTGGCATTAAACACAGAAGTTTAAAGAAAGACCAAAGTAAAGAACTAATTTAGTTAAGAACTAAGTAAAGACATTGCCTTAGGCAGCTTTACTCACTAAAATTGAATGTTCATTACCTTTTTGCCCAAGAATCCTCCCTAAACCAATTAAATGGACACTCTGCCAAGCAGATTAATAGCTTCTACAGATTGTTTAGATTGATCTTCAATCAACATAAAGTAGAGTAAGAGCTGACTGATAACAGAGTCACAGAGGCAAAGAAGCGAGAGTCCCTCTCACTTCTGCTGGGATTGCTCTGGATGTTCCTACAGCAAAGGACTTCTGGGATTCACAACAGACCTTTATAAGCAGACTAACTACATCTCACAAGAATGGCACAGCATGGCTGAAGTGACAGAATGCTGCTGGGTGCAGACACTGGTGCTCCTGATACAGGCACTGCAGAGAGAAGGCAGAAGCCCCTTTCCCCCTGCCAAAGAATAACGAAAGCAAAGTCCATCTGCAAAAATACTCCAGAAGGTCACTAGTGTTTCAAACACTTCCTTCAGTCTTTGTAAACGCAAATCAGAGTGTTTTATGCAGCTGAAAGAGACGGCACCTGCAACACACCCAATGTCCACCCACACAGTACCACAGCCATGCAGGTTTTAAACTTTACAGGGTGGATCAAGTACACTGATGGAGCTGCAGGAATGTCCTGGAGATGCTGAAACACTCCAAATAGGGCCCAAAATTCATGGCAGGGTGCTATGAACCTTTACTGAACACCACACTGATACCAGCTGGGTGTTAAGAGCTGGACTAACTCCTGCAGCTCAGCATTCCCACTGCCTGGTGTCAGCTAAGAGTATTCCTCACTTGGCACCTGCCAAGGCACTGGTTACAGTCCCATCCACACCAGGGCTATCAAAACACTGTCCCAATTATTTCTTGTCTGCTTTATCACAGTTTCTACAAGCACAGCTGGAAACACATCCCTGTTGTTCCACGGCACAACCCAACAGCATCTCCACCCTAAAGTGACAGTCAACAGGACAAGACTTTCCAAGGCCATTTTCACCTTTCTGCACCCTCATGATGTGCCACGCCACAGAGCCTGACAGGGAAAGCACCAGCGATGAAACTCAGGACTCTCAGCTCTCAGCAACAGGACTGTGTCAACTCCTCACTTTCAAGCTTAAGACTTAAACTTTCCAATGTAAAATACTGCCAGTTTGATGGCAAATGTTGAAGTGCACTGAAAGAAATGATCGCCTACGAGGAAAGATTTCTATGCTAATACCCTGCAGCTTTCTCTTGCCTCCCTGTCCTCATTTCCTACCATAGCCTTCCTATTAAAATTTGTAAATAAGAATGCAGAACTAGCATAATCTGATAATGAAATTCTGGCATATGAGCAACCACTACCTATTTCTCATGAAGGAGATCAACTGCTTAAATATGGCAAGTTATCAAAGATTAGTCAGTGCACAAAACAGAACTGCTTTTGCCCAGGAAAGGGATTAGCCTTTCCCCATCATCATCACCATCCACCTCAGCCTGTGGAAAAGCAGTTTAGAAAGTCTTAGGTCTCTTTCCAAACATATTCCAACCATACATCAAGTTTTGTGGAAGAGCTTCTTAGTAAAACCTAGTGGTATTTGATAATTGCAGCAGGAAAAAATACAGCAAGTGATTTTTATGATGAAAAGGGATACAGTCAGAGGCAGTAAATAATTCTGCACTCAGCATGCAGCAGATGTCAGCATTAACCAGACTAATACTGAGGCACAGTGAAGTTGGATACATAAGCAATGATCCCAAAAGCTGGGGATAAGTCTCTCATAATAGAGATGGAAATTGAAATTTGGGAGCTGCCAAATCTCCAGTCTTTGTCAGTTCAGAATGAAAACCTGAAATACTGAAGGCAGTCTCTAAAGAATGGCTTCCAATTAGGCCAGTGCTAATGATCCAATTTCAGGTGAATGGTCTAAAGTGGAGTCAAAAGTAGTAAAGCAGTTTCTTTGAAGTCTCAGGTTTTGCAGTTGGTGAAGCAGAGACAGTATAAAAATGCCCTGAGGTACAATGGAAAGAGATAAATGCAGGGGTTTTAAGTACGTGGGTTTGAAGAAACTGTTCTAATATGGAAGGAGTCTCATTTAAATCATTTCCATGTATGGGCAATTTACTATCTAATAAATGTATATTGCATAAAAGGAAGACATATTGAGCTCACCTGTAGGATAAAGGATAATGGGTACAAAAATCAGACCTTGAAGATAATCTTGTTCCAAAACCCTGCCATGGGCAGGAACACTTTCCACTACCCCAGGCTGCTCCAAGCCCTGTCCAACATGGCCTTGGACAACTTCCAGGGATCCAGGGGCAGCCACAACTTCTCTGGGCAATCTGTACCAGGACCTCCCCAACCCCACAGGGAAGAATTTCTACTGTATATTTAATCTATCCTCAGACAGTTTGAAGCCATTCCCTGTGTCCTGTCACTCCAGAGTCTTGTCCAAAGTCCCTCTCCAGCTCTCCTGGAGGCCCTTTAGGCTCTGGAGGGAGCTCTGAGCTCTCCCTAGAGCTTCTCTGAGCTGAACAGCCCCAGCTCTCCCAGCTGTCTCCAGAGCAGAGGGGCTCCAGCCCTGGGAACATCTCCGTGGCCTTCTCTGGACTCTTTCCAACAGCTCCACATCCTTCCCATGCTGGAGTCAGCACTGCAGGTGGGGGCTCAGCACAGTGGAGCAGAGAGGGGAGAATCTCCTCCCTTGCCCTGCTGCCCACACTGTGGGATGAGCCCAGGATATACTTAGAACTGATTACAATGTAATTTACTCATCTTCACAATTCAAGTACTTGAAACATGAAACTTAACAGCATAAAACAAGATAGGTTATTAAACATAAAGACCCTTAAATTTTATTTTTAATCAATAATGTAGGAAATGGTACTTTTAATTGTCGGGATTTTTCCTCACAGTGAAATGTATAGGGCACATCTCCAAATGGCAGCTGTGGCAAGCTGGTGCTATAGATCCATTTTGCACAACTGCTTCCTAATTAAAGTAGTAAAACTTTCAGCACCCTTGTAAGAAAAAGAATTCAGATCTAATATGACAGAGACTGTAGTTGGCTGACTTCAGCTATATTCAGCAGTAAATGTATAAGAAAAATGGATCCAGTTCTGCAGTTTATCTCTCTTTCCAGTGAGGTAAACAGCTCATTTAAGCTTCCCTATCACTCACCTGCTGGAAGAGAAACTCTGAGACCACATTTTATCACTATGAAAGAGTATGAAAAGGCCATTTTTGTCTGAGAGCTTTATCATTCTCTTCCTCATCTCAGCATCACGTATGTAATGATTAGAGTTTATTTTTTAAGCCTTCAAGTGCTGCTTTTGCTTGGAGATACTGTTCTACCAACATGCTTCAGGAGATCTGCTCATCATTCAGCATAGCAACACCTCCACAAGGCAGTCAGAGAAGGTGTGGTGTTTGCCACTTGCTCCAGCCAACTCCTGCCAACTCTGGGATCAGAGCTGAGCCCTCTGAGAACACACCTTTTTTTTCAAAAGTTTGAAATTAATGTTGTGGAAAGGCACAAGATACACTAGTGTGCAAATTTCAAGGTGCACTGACAGTGTCTTTCCCCTTAGCTGTCTACTGACCACACTTTTTTCTCAGCTGGATATCCCCAAAAAGCAGAGACTATAGACTCATTTCTCACCAAGAAAAGCAAAGAGAAAGAAGCAAACTTTCCCTTTATAATTCCTCTCAAGTTCAAGCTTGCAAGCAAACTATGAGCTGGAGTAATCTGCATCAGGGTGAAATTTGTAAAATCCCAGCAAGGGCCACTCTGCTGCCCAGGGTAACGACACGAGCATGAACTCCAGCTTGTAAAACACCCTCCGTGGGGAAAGTAACAGCACAAAGAGAGAAGCCCAAAACTTGCCCATAGATTACTTTTTTCCCCTTAAGGCACTCCTCAATTGTCAGCTCATGACAAAATTTAGAGCCTTTCTGCATTATTCTCACAGAACGTTTGAGCACCAGCAGAGCTGATTTCTGGCCAGTTGCCTCCTTGGCTTTTCAGAACCCTCTCTTTTGCTTTGGGTGCTACGGAGAGTGCGATGACCAAGAAATGGAATTACTTTCCTGAAAGTTATTTTGCCTTACACTGTTAGTATCTGATAGTATTCACTAACCCTTTCAGCCAAAAATCTGATACCACTGAAGCAATCCAGTTCTTCCACTAAGTGTCTACTGAATGAGCCTCAGTACAACTTTGCAGTTAATGGTCCCACCAAAACAGAATCACGAATACCTTTATAAAAACACAACCCTAAAAGGAGAGCCCTGCTACCAAAAGTTCCACTTCTTTTGTTTGTTTAATTGTGGGCTTTAATATACAAGAACTTCAGACAAGTATATTTAAGAATTCACCTGTGTCTAGGGGGTTAACTGGCCCACCATGGAATTTCTCCTTAAGCATTTCTTAGTTTTGAAAAGCCAGAAACATGATTTTCCTGGGACAAACTAGCTCCCACAGTGCCACAGAGAAACCAGACACAATGTTTGGTATTTAAAAGAAACTGTGTAATGACAGTACTGAAAGGGAAACATGCAAACATTTACGCCATGAAAAAACACCGATCTTATTTTTATGAACTACAGCCCATGGCACAATAACTGAAAAGGACTGAAGGCATTAAATACTGGTCTGCTCATTAATTATAAAGCATGTTAGTCTATGTATTTCAAAGGCAAATTACTGAAAAGGAAAAACTTGATAAAATGAACATTGTTCCCTCTTAAATTTGTCCAGATTTTTAACATAGCATTTCTCAGGACAGAGGCAGCCCAAATTCAGAAGAGAGCTGAATAAACAATGGTGGCACTGCCTTCTACTGCCAGGACATGGAAGAACCTTTTCATCTACTCGAAGGAAGAAACTTTTTCTCATGTGTATAAGCGAGGCTGATCTTTTGCAGTTCTCTTAACAGATGTCTTAGCCCTGATGTCCTCTTTCAAGTTTATACTTTTCTAAACCAAGACACCAAGGTCTCTCGTGGACATATGGCACATGGACATTAGAGATGCCATTTTCCCTCCTGAATGTGCTGGGATCTGCTGACCTCAGGTCACACTGGCAAGAAGGTACCATCTGCCTATCACTGTTAGATGATCAAAAAAGAACGTTTCTGGCTTTTCTGCTACAGCAAAACACCAAAGGGACTAAGAATATTGTATTGCTTGCAGCAAGTGCTCTGACTGTATCTCATCTGACCTTGAAACTCTGTCCAAAGTAGTAAAAGCAGGAACCAAACTGGGGGTGGAGGAGTGGGTATATCACAGGACTGAAAGCAAGGAAAAATCCAGCAGCAGGCTTAACATCAGAGGGCCAAGTTAGCCCTGATATCCTCTAACCTTCCCTCAATTACCTCAAGTTGCTTCAGTGCACAAACACTGTATAGGAAAATAAAACACTGAAATAACTCAAAACAGTATTTCAGCAGAACAGTACAAACATGGGATCTGTTTGTTGAACACTGCAGAGAATTTCTTGGGCCCTCCTCAAAATGAGAAAAAGTTTGAAAGCAAAGCCCTTAAAAAGTAAGAATAAATCAAAACTTTTCCTCTAACTAGATCGTGTTCTCAGACACGGTAAATATTTCAACTTTTAGTTATATGAAGATTACAGATGCAGTTTTGTTTTGTTCACAGATAAACTTCCTCTACAGGACAAAACTGTTACAGAAGCTTTGTCAAAATCACATTCTCCAGCCAAAGACAGCAGCCAGCAGCACGTCATCTCAAAGAACATTAGAATTTTAAGAGTATTGTGCAAAAGCAAGGATTACTCCAAAGAGTTTATGCAAAACAATGCATTTCTGCACCTCACTTCTGTAGAGATGCCTTCAGTTTACAGTTTCTTTGGTTTGGTGGGGGGGTGGGGTTGTTTGGTTGGTTTTTGTTGTTTAAGGAAGAATTTGATGCAGTCACCAAATCTACGTCTGCGTCCTACTGAGTTTTTCATCTGGCTTCTTTCCTGAGATTCTGAACCCCCTCCCATACTTTGCAAAAGGCCAGCAAGTGACAAGGTTGCTCTACCCCAAACTTTTGGCCTCTAGCACTTCAATCCATCACAGCACAGGATGAAGGTTTAACCAGCTGTGAGAAACCACTAAGCAGAGGTGTTCCAAAAGCACCACGAAATTCTTTTCACAACAGCATTAAGTTCACAAACTTTCCAAAATAAGGGCTTTTTTTTTTTTCTTTCCAAGTAGCAAAGTCCCTTCGGTAAAGATAATTAAAGAGCACCTGTCACTGACCACAGCATCACCACTGGCTGAGGGTGGTCTGTACTATGACACACACAACTCAAAAATGATCAAACACTTTCCCAGACTGCAAACCAGAACACAACCAAGGCAGAAATTAGAAACTTGTACAGCGTTAAAAAGTTACTTCCTTGCATTTCACCTTTAGCTGTATAATAACCTCTCCTCAAGTTTCCAGCAATCTGACCCAAGTATTTTCATAACAAACAATCACAGAAGATTTGCATTAAGCAGCAATGGAAAGAAAACAAGACTACCATAAAGTACATGATTATATCTTCTCCATGGTCTTGAAAAAATCCATATTGTACCTAGCTCAGCAAACCAAAATTAAACCAAATACCAAGAGAAACTTCTCACCATGTTCCACGAAGACGTTGCAGTGTGGGCCCGCATGCCTCGATGACTCCTTCTTCCCTGCTCCTTTGATGAAGTGCAGGGCAGGCAGACTTGGCCTCCTTTGGTCCCCAAGAACTTTTCCAGGCTGCTGCCCCATAAAGTAACTATGGGCAGCCTTTACCAGGACGAGAAGTTTTCAAAGAAGTCCGTGATCCCTGATCTTGCAGGCTGGGAAGGAGTTTTGAAGGAGAAGGTATTGAGGTGGGTGCACTGGCTGCACTCACAGTGGGATAAAGTCACTTGAGGTGAAGAATTAAGACAAATTCCTCCAACGCTCCTGAAGACAGCAACAAGGCTCCTTAGGTGACTTCATGCAAAAAAACCCCAAAAATAAACAAACAAACAAACAAGTAAAAGTTCCAACAGCTCAGCAATGACCAAGCATTACCAAAGTTTCAGGTTGCCATATGTAGTGTGTCTTCCACCGGGTAAAGGACAATTAGTTCGTCTCGCAAGCAAGAAACCACACACGGGCTCACCCAGGGCAGAAAACAGCCATTCCCACCACAGCTAGTGTCAAGGTTTCTTTTTTTTTTCCTCCTTTTCTTTTGCATAGCATTGAGTTAGCAAAGGCCAAAGAGCCACGGATTTGGCTTCAAGTATCGCTGAAGTGCAGCAGGGTCAGGTGCGCTGGAACCATGTCAGCTCTCCAGGAGAAGCAGCAGCAGCTCCGGGTGGGCTCCGCACGCTCCCTGGGGTGCAGGGATGGGACGGGGGCTCCTCGGTCACCGAGCTTGGGCTCCTTCCACCGCCGCTACCTCGGGGCCGGGGGGCCCGGCGGGGCCATGGCGGCGTCGGAGCAGCGCTGGGGCGGCCGGGCCGGCGCCCCGTGCCCGCTGCCTCAGGCGGAGCCGGGCGCGGGGCTGAGAGGCCGGGGAGCTCCGGGAGGCCGGTTCCTGCCCAGCAGCCGGGCCAGGGCAGGCGGGAGGGACCGCGCCGGCCGCATCCCCGGGCGGGCGAGCGGGCGGCGGCAGCGGGGCCCGGCGGCAGCGGGGCCGGGCGGGCGGAGCGCGGTGAGGGGCCGCGGGTACCCCGGGGCTGCGGGACCGGCGGGGGAGGCGGCGAGGGAGATCCCGGAACCCCCGGGCCGGCGGGCGGGCGGTCACATCCCCTTCCGGCCCCTCCTCCTCCACCGCCCCCGCCTCCCGCCCGGCGCTGCCCGATCCCGGCCCAGCTCCCGGCTGCAGAGACCGGCCGGGCGGGGCAGGGCAGCG